>LR812530.1:23812240-24094776 GCA_903798195.1 Danio kyathit | reverse complement strand
AGCAAAAAAAACCAAGGAAATCACATGGATTCCAATTTGCTCAAATCAGATTCAGGCCTTGTTCATATGTGGACATTTATCCAGTATGAATCGGATCATGCCCTCGTATCTGCAGTTTAAGCAGATTTATCAGATTTTTACCTGTCAACGGCTATGTTTACATGGACATAAGTAAATCGAATTATTTGCCTTAATCTGATTAGGACAATAATATGATTAAGGCGTTTACATGAGCTGCTTTTTGAATGTTCCTTTCATAATCACAGTTTACATGTTATAGCAAATAATTCGATTAACGTCATTGCGCTATCCATAGTTCTTCCAGAGTTTCATGTAATTTCAGGTGTTTCATTTTTACTTTGTCGACTTTAACTGCAGTTTGGCACTTTCATTCAGAAACATTTCATGCATGCACCCCGTGACAAACAAGATAATGGAAGCAATGCTGGAAGAGTGTTGTTTTAATGGAATTTGATACCGCACGCCAAATGGTAGATGCTTAATCAGATTTATTGTCTTAATCGTATTAAAATCAGATTATTGGTGACCATGCAAACATACTCAGTGTGAGTCGCGCATCATTTAAAAACTGTAGCGAATAACGTCAACTCTGATGCTTTCATTTCAGAAAAGATTTCAGCAGAGTCCCAAACCTTAAATCTCATACACAAGGACTAAAAAAGCTTTTATGCTGTCATGTAGCACAAGTATTTAAGTATGTTAACAAGAGAGTGCGACTTCCGCCATGTAAAAATATAAACAAATATAAAACTATTGCATACAATATGTGCATCACACTATGAACATGACATTAAAATCACTACTGGTTTAAAAAAGCCTCAATTAAAAGAATATTGACAAATGATAACTTTTCAGTCATAAACTATAGCACAGGGGTTGGGAACCTTTTTTCAGCAAAGAGCCATTTCTGATTTCTTTTAGCAAAAAGACCCATTTGGATGTATATACTGTATATATATATATATATATATATATATATATATATATATATATATATATATATATATAATATATATATATATATATATATATTAATATATATATATATATATATATATATATATATAATATATGCATTTGCTACTGTATTACTATAAATTACTAAAAATTATTATAGTATTACTACTAATACTATATTATTATTTGTAATAGTACGATAAATAATACAGGTTTAAACAAAACCTTAATTTATGTCTATGCACAACTCAAAAATAAACAAATATGAAGCATCACATGTTGAGCAAGTCCATGAATGAAGAAAGAACAATTTATAGTATTTTTATTTCCACCATCACCACTCATGAATGTTGTTTGAATTTATGTTACCAGAGAAATGTAAGTTTTTCGCCTTTTATTGGTGTCGCAACTCAAGTTTATCCACATTGCCACAAACGCACTTTGATCGAAACGTCCTTTTATTGTTAACTGAGTTCTTATTCATTGTGCTGTATAAAATTACAAGTTAAAAGGGGACTGTAATTGTATTTTCGATAGGAAACTGATTTTTAGTGATGGTTATAGTTCTTTAAACGGTAAAATAATATTGAAGGAAGACAGCTGGAGAGCCACATATTTTTGGTCAAAGAGCCACATGCGGCTCGAGAGCCATAGGTTCCCTACCACTGTTACAGCAAAACAACTTGTCAAAAAGAAAATAAAAAATGAAACCAGGTGAACAGATTAAACACAGGAATGGAGAAAAGAGTGCTCTTTTATTATCAGCTGTCAGTCAGTGCCTGCTCTTTTTTTTCCTGCTTATTGCACCTTTTACCGTGTGCAGTGTAAATACAGACAATCGGATACGAGTCACTTTTAAAGGATGATTTAAGTGGTAAGTCATCAAAAAAATCAGAAACAGTCACAAAATCGTAATTGACCATCAAGATCTCCAGTGTAAATGCAACCTTTGACGTCAAGATGCTTGCTATATGCTTGCCTGTACACAGCAGTTCTCAAAACTGGACCTGCAACTAGAGGGATACAAAGTTAGCGTTAACTCTACTATAAAAGATCTGGGTGTCATATTAGACAGCAATTTAACTTTCAAAAATAATATATCCCATGTCACAAAAACTGCCTTCTTTCATCTGAGAAATATTGCTAAATTACGAAGTATGCTATCCATATCAGATGCAGAAAAGCTAGTCCATGCTTTCATGACTTCTAGGCTGGACTACTGTAATGCTCTGTTTGCTGGTTGCCCAGCATCCTCTATTAACAAACTCCAGCTAGTGCAAAATGCAGCTGCCAGAGTTTTTACCAGATCTAGAAAATATGATCATATCACCCCAATTTTATCCTCCTTACACTGGCTGCCTGTTAAGTTTCGTATTGAATTTAAAATATTACTCCTTACCTATAAAGCTTTAAATAATCTAGCTCCTGTTTATCTAACCAACCTCCTGTCTCGCTACAACCCAACCCGCTCTTTACGATCTCAAAACTCAGGGCTTCTGGTAGTACCTAGAATATCAAAGTCGAGTAAAGGAGGTCGAGCCTTCTCATTTATGGCCCCTAAACTCTGGATTAGCCTTCCTGATAATGTCCGAGGCTCAGACACACTCTCGCTCTTCAAAACTAGATTAAAGACCTATCTTTTTAGCAAAGCATACACTCAGTTCAGTACATAGCGCTATGACGCATGATGTGCCCCACACATGATTTAGCTTCTCGTTTATATACACTATGAACAGCAGCTACGCTAATTATTCTCTTTATTCTCTATTTCCACCTGGGGGTACTCATCTTGAGGCCCTCAGACTACACAGTGCCACTGACGCGATCCGAGACCAGCGACGAGATGATCCCAAGGTTTTCTGGACCAGGCCGTATCCTGAGCAGCTGCTGTGGTGGTCATCGTGGAGTGAGAACATGAGACTAACTCCTGTGATGCTCCAAGGACAGACGAGTCTTCGCTGAGGTCCAGCTTCCTGCGCATAGACTGCAGCTCTGCACAAGACGTTTGGCCATAGGGAAATGGTCGTGCCCAACTGAGCCTGGTTTCTCTCGAGGTTTTTTAAATCTTCGCTTTCGCCAATTGGTGAAGTTTTTTCCTCGCCGCTGTCGCCACTGGCTTGCATGGTTCGGGATCTGTAGAGCTGCGCATCGATGGATTTGCTCTTCAGTGTTTGGACTCTCAGTAGTGATTATTAACCCACACTGAACTGAGCTAAACTGAACTGAACTTAATCTCTGAAAACTGAACTGACACCGTTTCAATTCACTATAATCTTCCATGTGAAGCTGCTTTGACACAATCTACATTGTATAAGCGCTATACAAATAAAGATGAATTGAATTGAATTGCTATATGAGTTTATGGATTTTTTCTTGCTATATGAATAGATTTTATGAATATATATTATGAATATATATTTGTCACATGTTGCCAGATCCCTACATAGTCTATAGTCTCAAATATACTTTGCAATCAAACTTTTATAACTACTTTTGATAAAGACCACATCATTCAACATGATGCCAGTGGATTGCTTTTACTGTACAAACATTTCCAAATTGATATATCACATGGTTTCTGAATAAAACAGTATTTGTCAATATCTGTACAGATTTACACATTAACAGGTAGTAAAAAATAGTAACTGAGCATGATACTTTTAAAAAGAGTTTCCTATGTATAATTTACATTTTTTTTTTCTTCAGTGGATGGCAAAAAATGTCAGGTATGGTTTAGTGTCTTCAGTTTTGAGGAAACCCATTCTCTAAATCTCATTTTCCTGCCTCAGTCACTTTCTTCTGTAAAGGTAAGAATGGCCATCAATATTCATGACACTGACACACATTTGCATATACTCTGTCTAATACGAAAAGAGTCTCAGAAAAGCTAAATCAATATATTGTTTAATGTGAATGAGTGGGTAGGCGTGGTAGGTAGCCTGTTTTGGCGTGGATCTGTGCAAGACTGCCATATTCACATATGTCTAAATGAGCTGATCTAAAGGTAAAACACACCAGGTTCTGAAACAAGAGCCAAAGTGTGAAAGCACCCTTAATCATCAAGATGACAGGAAGATGCCAATAGCTTTCCTTATGTAACATTTAAAATTATGGCCGTAAACAGGGCTTGAAAAGAAGGGAGATCTGGAGGTCTTAAAAATTCAAAGCTACAAATGAAATATATGTGTAGATGTGTTTCATGCAACAATACATTGATATTTTTGGCTGTAATAATTTCCATAAATATGATTTGGTGTATGAATGATGAATGGCAGTTTATGCTCTACATCACAAGGGTCAATTTAAATTCCTGGAGGGCCGCAGCTCTGCACAGTTTAGTTCCAACCCTGCTCCTACAACCTTACCTGTAGGTGAAGCTGAATAACTCAATTAGTTTGATCAGATGTGTTAAATTAGGGTTGGAACTAAACTGTGCAGAGCTTCGGCCCTCCAGGAACTGGAATTGACACCTGTTCTCTACATTATTTAAATATATGTTTACTGAATGTTTATGAATTTTAGAGTGACTTCCACTGTAAATGTTTAGCTTAATGAGTTAGCTTTAGCTTAGCTATACATAGTGAAATAGCATACAGCTTGCATCCAGTGCTTTATTTTTTGTTAATCTATAGATCTGTTGTACATGGGTTATAATGCTACTAGTTTGATAATATTGACAGTTCGCCTTCAGATCGGGAACTTCAATGCTATGTCCTTGACACATTGACACCAATCATGTCGATGACCAAAAGCTGCGCTTTGCAATAGGTATTCATTGACCTATTTTCTTACTCTTTAGAGTGATTGGTCATGTGGCATTTCTACAATGTGTCAAGGTAACAAAGTCTTCGTTCTCTCATTCGGAGAACATGGGTTACGGTCATAACCAGGACATTTTGTATATGTCATAAATATCACTGTGTTTGCCTTATCGAATGTGCCAATAATCTATATACATAGCATGCTTTTTGAAATAATTTCTTGACTACATTTGAAGCACAAAAAAAACAAAGGTTATCCCTTGAAAAAAGTACACAATAACTTCAAATATTGTATATTGCAAATAGGATACATAATCTCTAACATCAAACTTCCTTCTCACACTTTATTCATTCCCACATTTATTAACAGTAATTATAGTATTAAAAGCCCAAAGTCCAAAGAACTGACACTGGTAATTAGGGCTGCACAATATATCGATATTCGCAATAGTCACATCAGAAAGATATGAAATGTCCAGTCTGAATTATAGTTGACCAGGAGCCACAGAATTGTATTTAATCACTGTATTTACTTGTATTTAATCACTGTGTGATTATTCAATTTCTGTATGTGAATACTGACTCCCCTGAAAACCATCATATAGTGAACCATAGTCTTGTGAAACTGTATTCATATCACAATATTTATCACAGAAAAATAAAATATAGCAATATCAGATTTTTCCAATATCATGCAGCTCTACTTGAAATGACTTGATCTGGCAACAAGGAGCAGAAAATAAAGCCCCGCCCTTACAAGCTTCTTCACTCAGCCTGCATTTGATGGGTGCTGCAGGGCAGGGATGTGAATTTATTCAGTGTTGATGTTTTGTTTGACACCCATTTCCCCAATCAACATACACTTTCATCACTGGTAGTTCCTACAGTGCTGTGCAAGACCCTAATTTAAAGTAGGAGCTATGTAGTTCACCCAAAAATGGAGTTTCTGGTGTGAATCCAAAAATGAGTACTTCCATTAAAGGTGCTGTATGTAAGTTTTTGATTCTTCTAAAGCATAAAAATACCATAATATGTTTGCAGATATTTAAGAAACATCCCTAGTGAACATACTTGTTTAACTGAAAAACAATGCTGAAGTCAGATATTCTGCTTTGAAAATGGTTTTTCCGTGCCGGAACGCTGTCTTTGTTTAGGTAAAGTTAGCCTGCAGAATGCCAGTTTAGCCAATTATATGTCAGCACTCCGGGTTGCCTTGTTGGAAAACAGCGTATTTCATTCATTCATTCAGAAAGGCTCTGAAAGCATGCGCCCGTGACCGAAAAGGACAGTATCAGACGTCGAAATGAGACAGATTCAGTTCCACATGAGGTTATTAATTAGCAAATGATATAAATATTACGAACGTAAACATTAGGTGAGCAGGTTACATTGTAATCTCGTGTCCTAACAACACGCAAACAGCAGTTTGACTCTTTGCACCAGACGAAACACGACAAAAATGTAAATACAGCCTTTCACAAGCACGGAATAAGCACTCACTCACGAAACGGTAAGGTTTAGAATCCATTCAAACTCACGTTGTTAGCATTTAGCACTGAATAAAACACACGAGGCTTACCTGAGGTGCACTGTCATAGGTTTCACATGTTTAGATGTGAGAAATAGAAACCGTTTCTAATATCTCAATTCGAGGTGTTGGTTAGAACTAAAACTCCTTTTAATATGGAACATATTCCTTCTATCGCGTGTCGTTGATTTTATTTAGAACACGGTTTAAATCACTCGCTCCTGTACTCAATCTCTGGCATCCCACGCGTGTGTTTATTTTGATCTAGGAGTGCAATACCCAGTTCAACCACTGGGTGTCAAACTTACATACTGCACCTTTAAGCATTCTAGGAAATATGCAAACATTCCTCTGTTGCAAAAGCCTCTTTAGTTACAAAGCTACTTATAGTCAACAGAATGTCTAAAAGAGACCATCCAAATAAAATGCAACCAAAATTGTACTATATTCTGTTTTTAATCTTGCTTTACTTACAAAAGATTAGGTTAGCCCTAGGTTAGGCACTCAAAAAATGGAAAATACAATTGCTTTCTCACTGAAAGCAATAGCCCATGTCAAAAGGGTACCTGTGAGACCTGACTAATCATCTACGTATATAAGACTTGTTGGGGAAGAGAGCATGTCTTTTTAAACATCTCTTAGACCATTAGCCACCACATTTCGAAGTTAATCCTGAAGCACAGCAAATCTGTGACTGGTTTAATCTACCCATGCTGTGCACAGTACACATTTCGGTTATCTACATTTTCCAGTTGCAGGTCGTCCCCAGTGTGAACTCCTATTATGGCATACTCTTATCGGAGCTGTTTGTAGGAGCAATCTGAACAAATGTTTACTGCACTAATTGAGTTGTCGACCCCCTTGTTCGAATTATTCACAGCGTTTATCAGTAATGCGACCAGCGATACAGATGTTGTTTAGTAGCTCTCAAGCAACTCTTGTTTCATTATTCCTGCAAAGATATCATTACACTAGATACCCCAAGCTCATGTCTAGCACTGTTTTAGTAGTAAAATAAGGCTTTTCCCCCTTGCAGACTGCATATAAGTTACTCTTATGACCACAGAGGGTCTCTCAGCACAGCTAACGTTGCAGTACTTTGCCTGTGAACACTTATATTCTCTTTTATGCTGTGCCACTGGTGTCTCATTGTCATGATTTAGACAGTGTTTCGCTGCAGTCTTGCCAATTGCTTTATAATAATAGGTTAAACAATGCAGAGTGATGACTTTATCATCGCTGCTGAGCGTAAATGACAGTTACATTTTTGCCTACTGATGAGGTTGCTGTAAACAGTCATTAAATTGTTCTTCTCTGTTTCACCATCACTTTGGGGATTTTAAACAAACACTCGTCGGAATAAATGTAGTGGAAACATTTGAAATAAACCTAAAATGAAACAATATGCAAATTCTGTCTGGCACAAATAAGCGGATAGTTATGTCTGTTTTATTGTCTGAAATTAAATGTATTATTTTGTTAAAAAAAATTGTAATAAATATAAAATAAACAGTCAAATAAATTTCAGTCATTCTTTTTAAATGCTATGTACACTACCTGACAAAAGTCTTGTCATCAGCAACAAATAATAACTTGGCTTCTAGTTGATCATTTGGAAAAGTGGCAGAAGGTAGATTTTTCTGATGAATCATCTGTTGAACTGCATCCCAGTCATCACAAATACTGCAGAAGACCTATTGCAACCTGCATGGACTCAAGATTCTCACAGAAATCAGTCAAGTTTAGTGAAGGAAAAATCCTGGTTTAGGGTTTTATTCAGTATGGAAGAGTGCAAGAAATCTGCGGAGTGGATGGCTACAGTACATCAACAGCCTGAGGTTGCTGCCCATTACATTACAAACCACAGGAGAGGGCAAATTCATCAGCAGGATAGCACTCCTTCTCATACTTCAGCCTCCACATCAAAGTTCCTGAAAGCAACGAAGGTCAAGGTGCTCCAGGATTGGCCAGTCCAGTCACCAGACATGAACCATATTAAGCATGTCTTGGAAAAGATGAAAGTGGAGGCATTGAAGATAAATTCAAAGAATCTTGATGAACTGGGAGTCCTGCAAGAACGCTTTCTTTGCCATTGCAAATGACTTTATTAATTTGCAATGATGTGTGGATGCATAGATACACAATATTAATTATTCTTCCACTGCACCATGACTTTATATTCTATATTGTACATGTACATCTGTTAAGTGACAAGACTTTTGTCTAAGCAAAGTCAGACCTTACTGTCCTAATTATTTAATTAAAAATCAAGGCATGATCATTTGTTAGTTTGGTTAAAAAAAAGAAAAAAAAGAAAAAAGCATAATCTAGAGGCCTTTGCCTTTCATTTAAGCCACTTATAATACTAAATAATCAACTAGAAGTCAAGTTATTATTTGTTGGATAGGTGACATGTCAGTTAGTGTACATGATATCAATAGGCATATTGGAGACTTTAAAATGAATTAATTTTACAATGGAATTTAGCCATCATGATATTACAAAGTATAGTATAAAAATGAATACACATTTTGAGATGTTCCAATGATTTAAACATTTATTTTAAATATTAAACAGTGTTTTTTTTTTTTAAAGTGTTAGACAACAACAATAATCTAAACAAAAATATGAGAAATCAGTATTAATAATTTTTAAGTGTGAGTGTGTGACAAATTATTATAATAAAAATGTATATAAGTATCATTATTATCATGATTATTAGTGCCATTATTATTAGAATCGCTATTTTTATCATCATTAACAATTACAAAACCAATTTTTTGGTTGTTTTCCATTGCTTTTAAACATTAAACCTTGGAGATGTATTAATCATTCATTTATTTTCTTTTTGGCTCAGACCCTTTATTCATCAGGGGTCACCACTACGGAACGAATCGCCAACTTATCCAGCATATGTTTTACGCAGCGGATGCCCTTCCAGCTGCAACCCATCACTGGGAAACACCCATACGCTCTCATTCACACACATACACTACGGACAATTTAGCTTACCCAATTCACCTATACCGCATCTCTTTGGACTTGTAGGGGAAACCGGAGCACCCAGAGGAAACCCACGCAATGGGGGGAATATGCAAACTCCACATAAAAATGCCAACTGACCCAGCCGAGGCTCGAACCAGCAACCTTCTTGCTGTGAGGCGACAGCGCTACCCACTGCGCCACCTCACTGCCAGATGTATTAATCATTATAGATTTTTTGTATTGATATTTAAATAGATATAGGAAAGCCCAATAGAAAGATAAATGTGTTACCAAGGGATACATACAGTACACAACCTATTACTGCTTAAATTTCCTAAACCATCACATATGATCTCCAGCTAAGCCTCTAATACACTTTTCAGGCATGGTAATAACTCACTTATGTTTTTTTGCACAGAATAAATCAACATTGTATCGCTGCATTTAGACGCAATCATTTCTCAGGGAAAGTATCTACAACAGTCGCACGGCTCTAGCGCTCTCCTAGATAGGAAACTGTTCACTACAGTAACCGATGTGTATGATAACATAATTGATAGTGAATGACAAACAGCAAAGCAAGATTACACAGCGCTCTCTCATCTCTCAGGCATGGATATTTTAATAGCCGAGTAGGCAAAGCAGACTGTGGATACACTCAAGGATATAATACAGTTTCCCCTTTGATTCTGCCCATGCATGGTGTCAAAATCAAAGATTACACTATCACAGCTTAATTGGAATTTCTGAAGTTAAACGGGTTCAACACGGGTACTTGGAGATGAGATGAGGCTGATGAGATGCCTTGAGATCTGACCCGAGCCATGAATCATGAAGTGTGTCCTAAATTAATATGTGACCTTAGCTTACGCACTTGCACTGTTGATGGAACCGCAGAGACACTGAGAGGCATTGCAAAAAAAAAAAAAGAAAGAAAAAAAAAAAAACAATTCCTCTGGCAGAAGTATCTGATAACTCTTATGGACTATAACCCCTCTATCACAGCCAACAAAATTGCTCTAATTCTTCACTTCAGCAGATAGCTTCAGTCGAATGGCAGCAATGCTATTATCCTGCAAAGTTGTGGGCTGATAGTCACTTTATGTTTGATTGCACAGTGTCGAAATCTCCGAACAGAGTAGCACTTTGACTTCACGTGTTACGGTTGAGTCAGTCAGTCAAGTTATTCAATCATCTTTTAAGCCATTTGGATACAAAACAAAAAATGCTTTTTTAAAGCTATGTCTGTGTGGATAAGTCAAACCACAACATGATATTGAGTTTTTAATGACACCATTAATCAAAATTACTCAGGGCTCGAAACAAACACGATGCTATCCTAACATGCTAACTGCTTCCTCGAGTCGAGTCTCTCCATGTGCAGAGGTTACCACTGTGGCCATTTATTTACATAATTGTTGGGCTAGAGCTAATTTTCTCAAGGACAGCAGTCTTACGCATTGGCTTGTTAATCAGAAATTGTAGTCATATAATTGAGATATCATTTTCACTTTTACTCATGGTGTTCTGCTCTCACTACTCAGTATGAGGTAATAATTCACTGGCTTGGGGTTTATTATTCATTTGTTTTGGAAGGAAAGAAAGAAAGAAAGAAAGAAAGAAAGAAAGAAAGAAAGAAAGAAAGAAAGAAAGAAAGAAAAGAAAAGAAAAGAAAAGAAAGAAAAAATAAAGAAAGAAAAGAAAAAAGAAGGCCGACGTGGTTGCGCAGTAGGTAGTGCTGTCGCCTCACGCAAGAAAGTTGCTGGTTCGAGCCATGGCTGGGTCAGTTGACATTTCTGTGTGGAGTTTGCATGTTCTCCCTGCGTTTGCATGGGTTTCCTCCGGGTGCTCCGATTTCCCCCACAAGTCCAAAGACATGCGCTATAGGTGAATTGGGTAAGCTAAAATTGTCCGTTGTGTATGTGTGTGAATGAGAGTGTATGGGTGTTCCCCAGTGATGGGTTGCAGCTGGAAGGGCATCCGCTGTGTAAAACATATGCTGGATAAGTTGGCGGTTCATTTCGCTGTGGCGACCCCAGATTAATAAAGGGACTAAGCCGAAAAGAAAATGAATGAATAAATGAATGAATGAAGAAAAAAGAAAGAAAATAGAAAAGAAAGAAGGAAGGAAGGAAGGAAGGAAGGAAGGAAGGAAGGAAGGAAACAGAAAAGTTAAAGAAAGAAAATAGGAAAGAAAGAAAGACAGAATGAAAGAAAGAAAAAAAAGAAAAGAAAGAAAAAGAAAAGAAAACAAGAAAAAAGAAAGAAAAGAAAAAAGAAAGAAAGAAAAAAAGAAAGAAAAAAGGAAAAGGAAGAAGGAAGGAAAATAAAGAAAATAAAGAAAAATAAAGAAAAATAAGAAAGAAAGAAAGAAAGAAAGAAAGAAAGAAAGAAACAAAAAGAAAGAGAAAAGAAAGAAAAAGAAAATAAAGAAAGAAAGAATTGCACAAATAAAATAATAAATCAAATTACAGTGATATTATTAATTGGATTTTGGCATTAAGCAACACTGAGCAAAATGTGTAATGACCAATTTTTAAATGGTAAATAAGTAAAAACCTCTGATAATTCAAGTTAATTCAATTAAAGGAGACCAAACCAATATATATTACCACATTATTCACACTACACTGGCAAATAGAGATGTGGGGAACCCTGAATGTTTTGAGAAAAACAGGAGCATTGTTACCAAATTATGAAGCAGCAGGAAACATATTGAGAGTTAATTGGGCTACATTTCATCATGTTAATTACAGGCTAGAATGGAGGAACACGCAGAAAGAAAAGCAGCATTTTCCCCCCAATTGTTGATGGAAACAAGTACTCATTTGAGCCATTTCTACCAAATGTTTGAGTCATTTTAGCTACTGCCTGTAAAAACCAATACTGAGCTCAAAAGAGAAATTCTGAAGGGAGATTTGTCGTTCATATGACCTTATTGAGAGTTTAGAACATTGATACTGTATATCCAATATTAAAGAAAGAAATCATCCAGTTATTTAAAAAAAAGAGTAAAGGTAATCATCTATTGATGCTGTTCTAATTAATTTTTCCTTGCTTATTTTTACACAACACATGTTTTTTTTTTTGCCAATTAGTTTAATAATGATAAGTTAAAAAAAAAATGCAAAAAAGATAAAGAGGAAAGATAAGGGGAAAAAAATAAAAATCACAGAACGATGCCATGCGACCACTGCCATGTACGTATGTCAAGTCTTACAAAATAATAAGGTTAGTCTTTGCTATTTTTGAACTTTACAGGCAAAGCAAGTTTTATTATACAGTACATTTCATACACAATGGTAATTCAAAGTGCTTTACAAAAACAATTATAAAAGAAACATTAAAGATTCATTCAGTGGAATGAACCGCCAACTTATCCAGCATATGTTTTATGGTGATGATCTATGATCTATCGGACGTAGCTCAGTGCTTCATAAACATTGTTTATGCCGTTCATAGGCTCTGTTTACACTGTCAGTTAAATGTGACCCAATTCAGATTTATCATATCTAACACATTGTATGCATTCATGACTGCGTAAAAAATAAGAATAAAGGCAACAAATTAGAATTGGGCATCAAGGCCTGCAGTGTAAACGAGGCCAAACAAGTGAAGTTCCACAAACTAATTTTGAGAGGAGCATGTGATATAATAATAATAATAATAATAATAATAATAATAATAATAATTCCTTACATTTATATAGCGCTTTTCTGGACACTCAAAGCGCTTTACACATAGGGGGGAAATCTCCTCATCCACCACCGGTGTGCAGCATCTAAATGGATGACGCGATGGCAGACATTTTGCGCCAGACCGCATACCACACACCAGCTGATTGGTGGAGAGGAGACAGAGTGATGAAGCCAATTATGATATGGGGATGGTTAGGAGGCCATGTTGGACAGAGGCCAGTGGGCAGATTTGGCCAGGATGCCGGGGTTAAACCCCTACTCTTTTTCGAAGGACATGCTGGGATTTTTAATGACCACAGAGAGTCAGGACCTCGGTTTAACGTCTCATCCGAAAGACGGGACAGCATGCCAAACCTGCTATCAAGCAACATCTAAGTGTGATATGATTGATCGCGGCTGGTCCCCCATTCGTAATCAATAGCAAGCCAATCGAATCATTCCAAACTCAACATAAATATCCTGTCTAAAGCTGCGGTCACTCTAGAGTTTGTGCGTGCGAAATTCTGTAGCACGGTGCTGCAAAAAGGGGCGGGATTAAACAAGATGATTGGATATTTGAAAAAAAGCAAGTGTTTGCTCCAAATTTTACATTTCTGTCTGGAGAGGTCATGTTTTGATCTTCGATTGGTCTCACGCAGTCAAGTGATGCATATTCGCAGGTCAGAGTTCACCAAGCTTGAACTTAGCAATGCAGCGAACTGCGAAACTTGTCTCACGAGCTTGCGTTTCCGGTCTGACACATTCACATACTTATGAATAGAAGTCTATGGGGAGAAAAGTCCAGTGTGACAGCAGCTTGATTTACTCTCTTATCTTCATTTTTTGAAGAACCCCCCCATCCACCTCATCTTCCTCCTCCTCTTTTCTTAATTAATCCAGGATTGGGCAACACAGTTGTTGTTATTAATTTATTTTTATATATTTAAATTGTGAAAATGGCGACACGGTGGCTCAGTGGTTAGCACTGTCGCCTTACAACAAGAAGGTCACTGGTTCGAGTCCTGGCTGGGGCAGTTGGCATTTCTGTGCGGAGTTTACATGTTCCCCCTGTGCTCGTGAGGGTTTCCCTCAGATACTGGTTTCCTCCCACAGTCCAAAGACATGCGACATAAGTGTTACTTTAGTACTGAGCTATAATCAAGGAATAGGCCGAACGAATTCGGGGAGCTCTCGAGAACTGCATGATCTCGTACCCCCTTACATGACCAGGCATGAGCCTTGGGTTCAATTATCTCCGAGCTCAGGGTTCTCTCCTGGGACAGCATGCCAAACCTGCTAACACTATCAATCAACATCTAAGTGTGAACTCTTGAAATGAAACAAACTTGAAATGAAACACACTAAAACTTAAAACTGTACAGAAATTGCACTTAATAACACCATAATACACACATAATGATAGAGTTAAAGGCATCACATACTGTAAAAATGCTGAGTTCTACACAATTCCTTCATGTTGTCTCAGCACAAATCGATCAAGTCAACCTAATTGCTTTTGCAAATTTAAGTGGATTCAACATATAACAATTCAGTCATTCCCTAAAAACTCAAAATTGGTGTTGATTCAGCTTATTTTAAATATATTAGTTTGAACAAGCAGTGTTGAAGACTGTAAAGTAATTTCACTGGTCTCCATTACATCTCTTTAGTGTTTAATTGCTATCTTTTGCTTCTTCATATGTATTTATTCATGTTCATTAATGAATAATAAAGGTTACCGTGTATTTATTTTTTTGCTACAAGTTCACATCATTCAAAAAATATTACTTCAGACAAACACTGAAAATAAAAACACCAAATATAATATATTATATTATATTATATTATATTATATTATATTATATTATATTATATTATATTATATTATATTATATTTAATTATAACTTGATATATTATATTATAACTTGATTTACAGCAATCTAAAAATACAGAATGCTACAACACATTGTCCAGTAAGCCACAGTCCAACAGTCTAATGTTCTATAGCTAACACATCTCAATCGTACGCAGTGATTTCAAATGACATGCAGTGACAGTACCAGACAGGACCACATGCAAGTCTGTGCCCCCTGTAGTTTCCTGCTGAGTGCCACTGACAGTCCCGCATTTGTGCAGATTAACACTGGTCGTCATAGCGACCACTAAAGAAAGTCACTATTAACTTTTCCCTGTTGATAACGCAGCCTCGGGGCTAAGGGCTGAGCGCTATTATTGAAGAGGAGAGTATATGGACAATTCCCATCAGATATCATGAAAGCAGTGAGTCACTGACAAACCAGAAGCCTCTATTACTGGTATCCACTCGTAACATCGAGATGTGCAAGGGCTCATACTGTACATGATAGGACTTACTGGAACTGCCTCTTGACTCATCATTTAACTGCACTGCAAATTAAAATGAAAGATTCTAATACGAATTCACATTCACACCCTGATCCTTCTCCATGTTTAAAGCTGGATGTTAAAACATGTTGTACATTTTAATATATAGTTATAACTATAACTACATATTATTTATAATTAGCCTACAAATAAACTGTATATATATATATATATATATATATATATATACTGTACAGTTGAAGTCAGAATTATTAGCCCCCGTTTATTTTTCCCCCCAATTTCGGTTTGATGGAGAGAAGATTTTTTTTTTCAACACATTTCTAATAACTGATTTATTTTATCTTTGCCATGATGACAGTAAATAATATTTGACCAGATATTTTTCAAGACACTTCTATACAGCTTAAAGTGACATTTAAAGGCTTAACTAGGTTAATTAGGTTAACTAGACAGAATAGGGTAATTAGGCAAGTTATTGTTATTGATGGTTTGTTCTGTAGACTATCGAGAAAAAATATAGCTTTAAGGGGCTAATAATTTTGATCTTAAAATGGTTTTAAAAAAATTAAAAACTGCTTTTATTCTAGCCGAAATAAAACAAATAATACTTTCTCCAGAAGAAAAAATATTATCAGACTTACTGTGAAAATTTCCTTGCTCTGTTATACATAATTTTGGAAATATTTAAAAAAGAAAACAAAAATCAAAGGGGGGCTAATAATTCTGACTTCCACTATATATAAATTCTGCAAATAACAGCACTCGTCCAGCCTCTTCACCTTTGTGTATTACTCCACCCACATACAGGGACAAGCAGAGGACACTCTACAGTTTGACAAATACTGCTGCTGTTGGGCAACAATGTACTTTTGAGGCTTTGAGGCAAGAACATAGTTGTTTAGATTGCAATTATGCAGTTTATTTATAAGGATAATGCCTATTTTAAATATTTATAATTTCAGAGAAACAGCGCATTGGCGGCCATTAGTCTGTCATTGAGAAAAGCAAAGACGGTTGACAAGATGGCGACAGAGACCGCATAACAAGCCCTTAGAGGAGAAAAACTGCATCATTTCAAACTGGAGCTGATCAAATCATTATTAAACTGGTAAGTGACTTTCTGAGTCGATCTCTCTCTTTGTGTGTTGTAGTGCTGTATAGACCATATAGTTGTAGTGTACTGAGTGTGAGATGGGACTCGCATATAAGGAATATGTATTTTGTGTTGGCCACTCTTTACTTTTTGATTTTTCCCCAATTTCTGTTTAACGGAAAGAAGAATTATTTTTTCAACATTTCTAAACATAATGGTTTTAATAACCCATTTCTTATATAACTGATTTATTTTATCTTTGCCATGATGACAGTAAATAATATTTTACTAGATTTTTTTCAAGACACTAGTACTCAGTTTAAGGTGCAATTTTGATTTATTGAGAGAAAGAAATAAAGCAAACAGATTTATTGGGATGATTTTGTAGGGGACTGAAATATAAATATATTTTTTATGTTTTTATTTTAAGTTAGTATATACATGTAATAAACAAACGACAGTCATAAATAAACACAAAGGAGCAAATTTTAAAGGGAAATAAACAGTACTTTGTGGTTTTCAGAATCAAATAATCAAATGTAAAATAACATTGCATAGTCTTCATCATATAAATTATTCAAAAAAAGAATCTTTATTAAACCTTTTTATGAACTATTAAAATCCTTTAAACACTCTTAAAATACTTAAAAAGCCACAGGCCTTAAAACACTTTGCAGATGATAAACATTCGCTCTATTATGATTCAATTCTGCAGAGTCTCCATAAATCTCATGTGTTTTGACCTGTGCTCAAATATAAACCCAACTCAACATTGCATATTCTGCGATGTGACTATTGCGGATGCACACACTGCGATATCGATGCTCAAATGATATATTGCGCACCCCTAATATAGAGACAACTATACTGCGGCGATTTAGATTCTTAAGGGGTTTTCACACTGACAGTGCCAAAGCAAGCTGACATTGTTCATTTTTAAATAGAGTTGATGACACAAGCAATAGAAACAGTTGCTAATGAAACTAAGCTAAAGCAGCATAATGTGCGATAGTGTCACTGAGAGCAAAAGCTACTCATTTAAATACATTTTTCAGTAGTGGCATGTTGCTATTTTAAAATCATGCAGCTTATTTGGTATAAGGTTCTTTTTATATTGAATTAACAGTTAAACGTATCAGGCAGAGGACAAAAAAGTAGGAAAATGAGCCTTCCCTTCAAAATAAATAAATAAATAATATATATATTTAAAAAATAAATAAATAATAAATAATATTCTTATGAGTTTGACTCAATCATCACTTTCTTCTTCAATAATGTAGCTTGCAGCATAACTCTCAATAAACATTGTTGAAGAAATCATGCAGTAAAACTTGCAAATCTGTGAATAATGCTAGTTTAACAGTGCAAGTGTAACATTCTGGATAAGAATGAAGGCATGATAACACAGAGCAGATCCTTAATAGCAACACTTTATTAAAACAAACCAAAAGAGTGCAAACTGACAAGTAAAGGATCATGAAACTGAGTGCAATACATAAAAATACTGGACCAAAAACAAATGCGTCGAAACTGGCTCCCCTGGCCATGATGCAACACAAGAGTTTCAAAAAAGGTTGATCTGTTCTATACCAGAAATTATGAGTCCATGGTTTCTCTGTAAAGTTGTATGCCATAACCCCAGAAAACCACTCATTTGTGACCACTGCCAATTATAAGAGCCTTCCCCTTGCCATTAATGCTCGGACACACCTACAGTGAGTACGGAAAGTATTCAGACCCCCCTTAATTTTTTCACTCTTTCTTATTCATTCATTCCTTTTCTTTTCGGCTTAGTCCCTTTATTTTTCTGGGTTCGCCACAGCAGAATGAACTGCCAACTTATCCAGCATATGTTTTACGCAGCGGATGCTCTTCCAGCTGCAACCCATCACTGGGAAACATCCATACACACTCATGCACAGACATACTGTACACTACGGACAATTTAACTAACCCAATTCGTCTATACCATTTATGGACTTGTGGGGGGAAACCGGAGCACCGGGATGAAACTCACGCCAAAACGGGGAGAACATGCAAACTCCACACAGAAATGCGACCTTCTTGCTGTCAGGCAACCCACTGCGCCACCGTGCTGCCCCCACTATTTATTATATTGCAGCCATTTGCTAAAATCCTTTGAATTATTTTTCCTCATTAATGTACACACAGCACCCCATATTAACAGAAAAACACAGAATCGTTCACAATTTTGCAGATAATTTAAAAATAAAAACTGAAATATCACATGGTCCTAAGTACAATATTCAGACCCTTTGCTCAGTATTTAGAACAAGCACCCTTTTGATTTAATACAGGCTTTTTGGGAAAGATGCAACAAGATTTTTACACCTGGGTTTGGGGATCCTCTGCCATTTTACCTTGCAGATCCTCTCCAGTTCTGTCAGGTTGGATGGTACAGTAAATGTTGGTGAAGAGCCATTTTTAGGTCTCTCCAGAAATGATCAATTGGGTTTAAGTCAGGGCTCTGGCTGGGCCATTCAAGAACAGTCACGGAGTTGTTGTGAAGAAACTCCATTATTTTAGCTGTGTGCTAAGGGTCATTGTCTTGTTGTAAGGTAAACCTTCAGCCCAGTCTGAGGTCCTGAGCACTCTAGAGGTTTTCGTCCAGGATATCCCTGTACTTGACTCTTGTCCCTCGATTGCAACCAGTCGCCCTGTCCCTGCAGCTGAAAAACACCCCTACAGCATGATGCTGCAACCACATTGCTTCCCTGTTTGGACTCTATTGGACAGGTGATTAAATTGAATTTTTATTTGACAGGTTTTAGAGAAGCTGTACAAAAATACAAGTATCCCATACATTTTGAAATAAAAAACTGTCGAGGATAAAAACACAATAAAGCCCTGGGCTTGTTTCTCGCTGTGATGAGCAGTGCCTGGTTTTCTCCACACATACCGCTTAGAATTAAGGACAAAAAGTTCTATCTTGGTCTCATCAGACCAGAGAATCTTATTTCACATCATCTTGGAGTCCTTCAGGTGTTTTTTAGCAAACTCAATGCGGGCTTTCATGTGTCGGGCCACTCTGCCATAAAGCACCGACTGGTGGAGGGCTGTAGTGATGGTTGACTTTCTACAACTTTCTCCCATCTCCCGACTGTCATCATGATAGTTAGCTAAAAAAGTCCAGTTATTTTGCATTAGTTTTTATCGGCAATCAGAAAAAATATCTAAAAAGGTTTTGCGCAAATCTGTAAAAGAATAATTCTCTCATTATAATGCTTTTATAACACGATACACTTATCACTTAATTTTAGCACCTAAAAAGTACAAAAGAAAATGTTTTGAAAAGGTACTGCCTGTGACCATTTTTGCAACTTTATTTCTGAGAGAAAACCACAACGTCAAACAATATTTTCTGAAAATAAATCACTTAAAGGTTGAACCAATGTCAGATTATTGCTGTAAATAATGAACGTGGCATCTGTTATTTTTATTCTCTGTTTTACTCTATTTACAGCTGTCTGATTAATTCACAGCATGGCATGAACACTGCTATTCTCCACGGTTTCCTCGAGCTATAGAGCACATTTGCACAAGATCACTTCAAAAAATTACACATTCAGTCTCCTTATACACTAAATTTATATTTACACAGCCAGCGCAAATGATTTAACTGTTAAGTCATACCTGTAAGGGTTAAAATTATGGAAGTGATAGTGTTGTGTTTACAATTGATGTAGCTGTTGTGCTGAATTATGTCTTATGAGAGTGCAGAAGCATAGGAAGCTGACATACAAGGCTTTATTTCATGCTGCCATCTCTGGTCTCAAAACTCAACAGGGTGTTTAACCAGAATGACTAGCAATATGTTGCCATTTTTGAGCATTGCTTCTCCAAAAAAAAAAAAAAAAAAAAAAAATGTTTTCTTCAAACAATGTCTGACATTTTGTGTGTTAAGTGCCACAAGAAAGGTAAAAAAATATATACCATTGAAAAGGTTTGTTTACCAAAAACATAATTAATCTCCTTTTTAGGTTGCAAGTTCTGTCAAAACCAACAAGTAATGATGGAGTTTATTACTGACACCAAGTTCAGAGATCTGGCATTTCTTGAAACCATCATTCTTATGAACATTTGTAGGGTGACAGGAGGACTGTGATGGTAAACTGATACATTGCAGATCAAAAAATTATCAATTCAGAATCAATTAATCAATTCTGAGATTAGTTTTTACCAACAGACGACACTGTATGCTTTAGAAACAGTCATACTCTGTTTCCACACTTACGTAAATCAAAAATAATCACGAAAAATGAATGTTTAAGAAATGTTTAAGCCAATTGTAGGAGTGTTCATAGTGAGTTGTGTTTACATTATACTTGTTTCATAAATTTGATCACTTACAGTACATTACTCAAACGTGCCAAATGTACAAGCGCTCTTTTTTAATGAGCATTTGAAAATTAAGTTAAAAATAAGCCTAGATCGCCATCAGCTGTTAAAAACTAAGCTTAGAATCAATTCTAGAGAGAATGGCAATGTATTACAGCATTGCATTCTGGCAACCCAACACAAATCTGTGCTTACACTACAAAAATGCTGGGTTAATTCTAGAAAATTTGAGAAAATGTAAAATAATATTAAATCCAAATATTGAAAGCAGGAGCTTGGTTCGTCCATATTTTTTTTTTATCGTATAGAAGTAAAGATTCTTGCTAATATTACACACAGAATGGGGTCTATGCACTGAGACTTTTAATTTTGAACAAACCTGCTCAGGCACTTCCAGTGAACTCTTACACCATTATAAACTTGCTATGTTTAAGAGCTGTTATTTTTTTTAATCAATGTTATTAACTGCCTGATTGAGATAAAATATAAAGTGTGTTTCACACCACACAAGAAGCACTCCATTAAATTCCATTGTTCCACCCCATGTCTTTAAAATGTGGAAATCTATTTTACCACAGTATTTTCTACCCTCACCAGCTGCTCCTGACGGCATGATAAATGGCATTTGATCTTGTTTTAAGCTTGAAGAACTAAATGACTGCTTAAGTCTATTTAAAGAACTACACTTTGATTAAATGACCTTTTCAATGCTGTAAAAATAACCTTGTGAAACTGAAAATAGTCATTTCAACCTGACGTAAAGAGAATCTGCAAAAAATCAAACATAACAACATAGATAAAAAACATTGAGGTAGTCCACAGCTGCCAAGTACATTACAACAGAATCGTATGTTGTCTCGCAGCATTCAGCTTATTTTAGGTGCAATATATTTTATATAATTATCAGGCATAATGGAAGATGAATAAAAGAATACTCGATACTGTACTATGTAGCACTTTTCACTTGCTAAATATGACTGAATTCCAATCAGACATCCACAAAAAAAAAAGATTTGGAAAGCTAGATCATTTGTGTTGATAAAGAAAAAACATGATATAAAAAACAATATATGCATATACAGATCTACCATTCAAATCAATATTTTCTATAGAATGATTTACCATAATATATCTCTGTATTTACATTAGATTAGTCAGTACCATGCAAAACCCAATTAATATGTTTTGGGAAATATTAAATAACATTTTAATAAACATGAAAAAAGGGTAGCATGGCGGCTCAGTGGTTAGCACTCTTGCCTCACAGCACGAAGACTGACGGCGTAGTGAATGTGAGAGTGTATTGAGGTTTCGCAGTACTGGGTTGCAGCTGGAAGGGCATCCGCTGCATAAAACATATGCTGGAATAGTTGGCGGGTCATTCTGCTGAATGAATGAATGAATGAATGAATGAATGAATGAATGAATGAATGAACATGAAAAATCAAGAGAGACATAAAAAATATCAAATTTAGTAGTTTGTATTTATTTATTTTTTTTGCAATAACTCATTTGTATGTATTATTATAATGCATTATTTATATTGTTTCTATTTTCTATTTTCTATTCCTAAAAATGTTAGGTGACCAAACTCTTATTTTAATGAATGTCACTGTTATAATAAATCTGTGTTGTTTAAATGAACCAAAATTTGTTTTAAAGAAAAATAAATAAAAATATTAATTTGTGTGGGGGGGGGGGGGATACTCATTTATGCTAATCACAGGTGTTACACAAATGACACTCTTTAGCTTAAACCTTTGTTTTTTGTCTTCTCTCTCTGTCTGTATTTAAAATACAGTCTAAAAAGCACCTCACACCTCCCTGTCAATGCACAATTAGAGCTAATATGTGACCTGATGTAATTACTTCTCCACTACAAACGAGTTCATTGACCTGCTACTTACAGGTTTTACTGCAGCTCAAACTCTGCATCAACACACAGAAAAACTGCTCCCACAAATACACTCGTGCTGTGCTGACGTCCTCTCTGATGTCATCAGTCACGGTGCATCTGGAACACGGTCTCTGTGGATTCAGCCTCTCAAATCCCTCTCGAGGACACAGAGACAAAGCAATATGACGTATCCCACAAGCTCCAGTATTATATCCATCTTCTTTCTAGAGCTTAAGATCAACAAAAAGGGACTTACATCAGCTCCTGCTGCCCTACAGCGATGCAATATGATACGGACGCAGTTTAATCTTTTTATAATGCATAATTTAAATTATATGTATATTTGTTTTCTTTTTTGAAAAACATAAGCGTGCTTTTATAGAAAAATCGCCATTTGCATCAATTTACATTACATTTGCATTAGGCAGACACTTAATACAAAGCAACTTACATTACAATGAATGTACACTTTTATAAGTTCTTGCCTTCTCTGGGAATCAAACCCACAACCTATTATATTTGGACTACAGAAATGCTATAAATGAACTGCAAGACATGTTTTTAATTAAAAATGGGCATTTACTGAGGGGAAATTTAAAGCAATAGAACATCCAAAAATAAAATCAGCCGATAATTTAGGATACATGCCCTTTTCCACTCCATATGCACCAGACATTTTCTTATAAATGCTCCATCTTTCTGGATAATATTGTGCAATTCTTCAATTTTGCAATGTACTTCACACAAATGAGTGGGCTAGACAAACCATCTGTCTGGATTCTGCCACTTCAGTCGTGTTAATTCTTGTTTTAGTGGCAGAGTCCAGACACTAGTCCTATCTTGTCTAGTAAGTTGTGCACTCATTTTCTGTCATTGTATTCATCTTATAGGAGTGCCGTCTTGGCCGTGTGCGCGCCCGCATCAAGGCTGATTTATACTTTCATCTAGTGCCGCATTGCGCACCTCCGATGAGTGTGCGTGCACCTCGCGAAATGGACAAGGGTTTTATACTTGACGCGTTCGTGGTTAGAAATCGGCCATAAAAAAAATCAGATGGATAAACATAGGAAGTTTCCAGAACTGCATCATATCATTATTATTATTGAAGATTTTTAAATTTGTTTTTCTAAATTATTTTAATGATTATAAAGATTTTTATAAGCATTCAAGATTTTCTAAATCAAACTTTGATGCATCACTTGCTTTTGTTCATATATCGGACAGTTCTACCTATTTCATTGACATGTTCATTGACAACAGAACATGGGTTGTTGTATGTATGTATATATGTATGTATGTATATATAGTCAGAATTATTAGCCCCCCTGAATTATTGGCCCCCCTGTTTAGAGAAGATTTTATAATAGTAATAGAAAACATAATAGTTTTAATAACTCATTTCTAACAACTGATTTATTTAATATTTGACTAGATATATTTCAAGACACTTCTATACAGCTTAAAGTTACATTTAAAGGCTTAACTAGGTTAATTAGGTAGGTAAGGGTAATTAGGCAAGTGGCACAGTAGGTAGTGCTGTCGCCTCACAGCAAGAAGGTTTCTGGTTCGAGCCTCGGCTGGGTCAGTTGTCGTTTCTGTGTGGAGTTTGCATGTTCTCCCTGCGTTTGCGAGGGTTTGCTCCGGGTGCTCCGGTTTCCCCCACAGTCCAAAGACATGTGGTACAGGTGAATTGGGTAGGCTAAATTGTCCGTAGTGTATGAGTGTGAATGAGTATGGATGATTCCTAGAGATGGGTTGCAGCTGGAAGGGCATCCGCTGCGTAAAACATGTGCTGGATAAGTTGGCGGCTCATTCCGCTGTGGTGACCCCGGATTAATAAAGAGACTAAGCCGAAAAAGAAAATGAATGAATTGTATAACAATGGTTTGTTCTGTAGTCTATCGAAAAATACATAGCTTATAGGGGCTAATAATTTTGACCTTAAAATGTTTTTAAAAAAAATTAAAAACTGCTTTTATTCTAGCCAAAATAAAACAAACAAGTCTTTCTTCAGAAGAAAAAATATTATCAGACATACTGTGAAAATTTCCTTGCTCTGTTAAACATCATTTGGGAAATATTTAAAAATGAAAAAAAAATTCAAAGGGGGGCTAATAATTCTGACTTCAACTGTATGTATATATATATATAGTGCATGCGGAAAGTATTCATAGCTCTTCACTTTTTTCACATTTTTAATGTTACAGCCTTATTCTAAGATGGATTACATTCATTTATTTCCAGAAAATTCTTAACACAATACCCCATAATAACAATGTGAAAAAATATTTTTTGAAATTGTTGCAAATTTATTAAAAATAAAAAAACCTGAAAAATCACATGAACATTAAGTATTCATATGTACATAAGTATTATGTAGCCCACTCCACAATTCTCACATTACTGTCTGGCTAGTATGCTATGCTATTTCCAAAAATCCTGACCATTATCACCAATAAAGCCTAGAAAAGGGCATCAGTATATTGTCAACTGATAGGTTCAACTATTACTTTTTCAGCTATCAAAGAAATAATTTGTAACTTCGTTTAATTTTGTAACTGTTAAATTGTTTTAAATTTAAAATTGTAATATATGCATCAGTGTAAAGCCTATAAATGGTGGGAAAACCTATTTCTGTAATTGTGTACCTGGTCTCCACTTTTGCCATGGCCTCTTTTGGCTTTCACAAACTTAGCCCTCAGGTTTTCCAAACTTTTCCAAAACCTTTCTTCTGTTTGCTTGAGTCTCAAAAAATATTGTGCGCTCCACCAGCTGAAATCATGTCGCGCGCACCCAAAGCGAACCTCTGTTAACACAGCGATAACATCACATTTGCCGCGCACACTCAAACGAACTAGCGAACACGTCGAGTATAAACCAGGCTTCAAGGGTCCGGGCATGCTTGGGATGTGCGCTCTCGTCCTTGTGTTTGTGTATGTTCTGTCTGCAGCATGCTGTTCATTCTCAGAGTCTCAGTCTAATTGGTTTTGGTTGGAGCTGGGATGAAACACGCAAGTTGCATGTGTGAATGCACGGTAAGTGTTTTCATTTATCGTGTGGTCATGTCTTGTGTTGGCGTTGTCAAAGCACGTGGCTCGGTGTTTACATTGTGGCCGCATGCTTCAGTGTTGTGTTTCATGTGAACATGCGGTTAATGAGTTCTCATTGGCTGCGTGTTTTAGCCTCATTTTACGTGAACACATGGCTTGTGTCTTTTCTTTGTGTCGTGCTCTCTCGTCTTTTGCTTTGTCTCACCCTCCTTGTTAACTAATTAAATACACTATGGAATTAATTAATTCAGTTCACCTGTTTGTTGGTTAATTCTTTCTCTTTATAGTCTTCTCTTGTCTACTGCCAGTTCGTCACACATCATATTTCATCTTGTTCAGCCCTGCCTTTCCCTGCCAGCCGAGTCAAATTTGTTTTAGTTATGTTTTTCCCCATTGGGGTTGTTTTTGTTCCCTTTTTGTTTTATTTTTATTATTAATAAACCCATTTGAGTTCCGGCACTTGAGTCCTCGTCTTTCCCTTTCCTGAAACCCTGACACCAGCTGTTGGAGAGACATCCTTTTCATCTCCATATGCAACCAGACACTTTCTTATAAACACTCCGCATTTGTGTGTGTGTACTTGTTTACAAGAATTATACAAATTTTTATTATGACATAGGTATGATATTGGTATCACAATGTTAAGGTGGTTTATGAGGATTCAATCTGCTAAAAATCATACTTAATGGGGTAATTTTACGTTCAAATTTTGCCACAGGTTTCCTGTGATGTTTGCATTTATGGGAAGTGTGAGGCAATAGAATACGCAATGTTTTACAGTATAAAACATTATGCTTATGGAGAGTGCTTGCAAACCACATGTACAAGTGTGTGTGTAAAAAAACTTGTCATGACATCTCTATATTGCTGCTCTCTTGTGATTTGAAGTGCTTCTTTTGTCCTCATTTGTAAGTCGCTTTGGATAAAAGTGTCTGCTAAATGAGTACATGTAAATGTAAATTTACTCACCCTCAAGACACCCTCTGTGTATTTGACTTTCTTCTTTCATACTAAAAAAATCAGAGTAGTTTTAAATTTTAACCTGGCTCTTCTATGCCGTATAATGGTGTTGAATTAAATCCATTGTACTAAACGAAACCATTCTCCACCAGGGCGTTAATGCGTCACTGACTTCTAATGGCTGCTTAATGCTCGGTATTGACAACTTCATGTCTGACCTCTGACTCGAGAATGACGCAAAACACGGTCGTAGCTGAAGCTCCAGTGAGAGTAGATGAACAAGAATATCTAAAGCCATTAACTAATCGAAGGTGGAAAACGAGAAGTTAAGATGTCAGAGTATTTCACCATCATGAGTTGAGTCAGAGAGCCACTTTCAATAATTTGAATTTATAATAAAATTGTTTAAATGCCACTTTAAGCTGTATAGAAGTGTCTTGAAAAATATCTAGTAAAATATTATTTACTGTCATCATGGCAAAGATAAAATAAATCAGTTATTAGAAATGAGTTATTAAAACTATTATGTTTAGAAATGTGTTGAATAAATCTTCTCTCCGTTAAGCAGAAATTGGGGAAAAAAAATAAACAGGGAGGCTAATAATTCTGACTTCAACTGTATGTATATATATATATATATATATTTTTTTTTTTTTTTTTTTTTTTTTCTCATTACAAAAACACACTGATCCACTTCATAAAACACGTGTTAACCCCCTGGCAGCATATGGGTAAGTTTTAAGACAGAATGAGGCATTTTTGGAAGCCTCAAATAAAGGACCACTACCTAAAACCATTATGCAGCAAAGAAAAGACAGAAAATGTTACCCTACTCGGTAACACTTTATAATAACTACACACCATGAATAATCTATTAAGCAATAGCAAATAGTTAGTTCATTATCTGTTAAGCATTAACTCTACATTAGCAGACATTAGTAAGCAGTTTATAAATACAGCTACAAATGCTGTATTCTTGACTTGAAAGCACATTTATAATGTGCTTAATAATTGTATTTTCATGCTTTATTGCTTATGAATTGTTCATTACTAAATTCAGTATTGCATCATTTACAAATCATTTGTATTTAAGAGTAGTTGGTGGCTTTTAGAATCCTTCAGAATGAGTTAGTAGATTATTAATAAGCTATTTAAATCAACATTTATAGATTTTATTATTCAGGCATATAGTAATGATTACTATGTATGTTAATAAATGCTTTATTAACTTAACTTCATCCAGTTTTGTGACCTATCTATATTTTATATGCATAAATTTGACTTTGACAGGCTAAAATGAATTGGTTTAGACGTTGTGTTATGTCCATATGCCTCCTCATTCATTTCTCTTTTTTCATGAGCAAATGGGTTGTGTCCATAGACTGTAAAAGATATGGACGTAGTATCCATGACGTCAACCATAGGTTTCTGAAGACCGCAAAAGAAGCTACCAGTAGGCATGTCCAAGCGTTGCCATTTTGTTCGCGTGTCATCACACTGATTGGGGGATACCAAATAAGGGCAAAGAGGCGGAGCATAAGCAGAGAGTGAGCGGAGCATGAGACACCTGCTAGCATTTTGCTTAGACAGGCTTTCCTATGGGAGAAACACTTAATCATTCATTACTCGCGACTCATTTGTGTTCTGACCACATGTGCTTGGTTGTGTACTATATCAATAAAGTGTTTAGACTTTTAAAAACACTGCTGTAATATATTGAGCCACTAAGCATTGTTGTTATGATGTTTTCTACAGGAGGAAAATGCGAATTACTTCCAAACACTTTAAATATAGTCTGTGTTAGTAAATGCAAGGCTATTTATGAAATCCAGGCATAACACTGTATGACAATGTTTCAGATGACTGTTCTATAGCTTAAAGCTAATCAATATTTTAAATTCTGGAGTGCATTTAAGTTCTAAAGAAAAATATAAATGATAAATGATCTCAAAAAAAATACATTTATAGATATGGTATATAAGTATATAATTTCACTCACCTGGGAAATGGAGGCCACGTGAATGGCTTGTGAACACAATTAAGAGCACACAGCATGCCATATTATCTGATAATTGTAAGAAATAATTCCAAAAAGCAACTGACTGTGTAAAGCCACATAAAACAAAACAAAAACACAATGTATATGCCAAGTTCAGCAGCTAATCAGCCGGAATCAGCTGAGATGAAGTGGCGGCGACCAGCGAGACCTAACTGTCACTCAAGTGGCCACGCCCTAAATTATGCAGACTTAATATAACTTAATATAAAGGAAATGGATGAGTTATAAAAAAATTCACCCCCCTCACAGTTGTCAAGGGTAGTATTAGCTATATGAACCAAATTCGTTCTTTGTACCAGGCTGTAAACACCTTTTTTTTTTGCTGTAAAGTTGGCCATTTTAACAGTGGGCTCAATAGAAATTTATATTAATATGGAGCCACGACTAGCAGAATTTTGATGAACTGCAGTTTCAGTTACTTCATACTCAGGGCTTGACATTTTTATTTCACATGTCTTTTCAGAGCTCGAAGGATTTACCAAATTTATCTCTAACCACACTAAAAATAAATAAATAAATATTTGTTAGCCACAAATTTTAAATAATGTGTCAAAACAAGCAAAATATAGCTGTATACTATACATTTTAACTAATAAAACATTTCTTAAAAAAAATCAGTTAACACCAGTTAACTACACATAAATGGGAAGTTAATATCCTATATCCTGTTTAAATAATGGTTAAAACGAAAGCAACCGGTGCTGCTTACAAAAAGACCAATCTGGAGCTCTTGAAAGCAGCAGGACTATGAGTGCATGAGCATTACTTTTTGTCTAGTCTATTTGAAAGAGAACCGATCACACCAGTTGCGTTTCCAGGCACGGTTGTTTCAAGCAAGGAAGTGGGAGCGTGCGTGTGTTTTAAACAGTTGCGCGCATCACATCAGCTGTTGGCGCGAGTGATTATCCTCTCATTCGGTAATCAACTGGCTTTCTTTTGCCCGCACGAACACAATTATATTTGTCAGTCATGCTGCTGCCCGATTCTAAGATCACATTTGCACGAATATTGGGCCATCCTTATTGTCGAACCCTGCTTTTAAGAAAACTACAATTTAAAAATGATTTTCAACCAGCCAAAGTGGCTAGTGGAGGTGTCTGTCTAACCCGCCACAGCTAAAATCTACCTGCATTTGGCGGGTGTTAATGTAAAGCCCTGTTCATACTACCGTATTTGCTTCATGAGGGACAGCGGGAGGTTGCCGCTTGGTTGTGTTGCATTGCAATTAGTTTTTTTTCACATGACTTTTCAGGGCTCAACATTAAGGATTTACCACACTTAAATAACTGGTTTGTAAATATTGCAACATTTAACTAGAAATAATACAATCATTAAGCACATTATAAATGTGATTTTAAGTCAAGAATACAGCATTTGTAGCTGCATTTATAAACTCCTTACTAATGCCTATTAGTGTAGAGTTAATGCTTACCAAATAATAAATTCACTATTTGCTAATGATTAACTAATTATTCATAGTGTGTAGTTAATATAAAATGTTACCCTTCCTTTAATTAATTTAGAACAACTAAAATAAAATATAAAAGTACTGAATAGCCTGTGTGAAGCCAACTATTTTTTTTTCACAGCGTCTGCCAATAAATCTGTTGAAGAACATGTTTTTTAAAAGGCACTTAGGGTCAAGTTTGCTTTCTTGTTGCATGCTAAATCCTCCTCCTTTTACAGGAAAATTGTGATTTTATCCTCTCGGGTTTAATATAAACATAATTTTCAGCAGGAAGCCGCACGCCAGTGATTAAAATGTGAAGTCTCAAAGGAATAACTGACTTAAGTAAAGAGCCATAGACTTTTCTGACAGCAGAATGAAGCGCATTTTGGTCATTTTCTAAATCCTTTAATTATTAAACATGGCCTCTGGAAAGAAGATAGCATCAGCTTTTAAAAAACACAAGAAAGAAAATCCCATTTCTGCATTTTCCATAGGGAAACAAAGAAAGAGATTAAAGGAAAGAACTGATCTTGGTGCATCTTAATTGCCCTGATTTACAGGCACAGTAAATTTGTCTTAATAACTCTGTTGAACGGCTTTAAAACAAATGCACCGCGCTCAGGCATGGAATATGAGTGCTATCGTGTGGATATGATTAAGATCAATTCATAAATACTCGCATGAAAATTTAGTATGCATTTTAAATGGCAAACTGTCATAACCTCCCACCCGACCCAACTCATCTCCGCTGGTAACACTGTTTATATTGTGTGCCATCTTAACCTTTGAAGGATGTTTCTTGCTGTGAAATACTAGAGCAATAATCTTATTAGATTCACTCATACAACAATGAACACACACACACGCACGGAGAATCACATAAGGTCATAAATACACAAGCCTTATCGTGCAGCCATCTTATTCTGGCCACTGAGTTCAGAGGGAATACTCAATTTTACCCACAAGGCCTGGTTATGGGTTGTGCTTGGTTGTTGTGCATTAACAGGCCATAACAGAGCAAGAAAATGTAAGAAACCTTAGATATGTTGTGGATGGAAGTAAAGACCCTTATAACCCTTTTGTGTTTCCACTGTTTGCAGCTGCTGATAAAGTTTGTTGTTATTGTTTGGGGGGAGGGGGTTGGGGGGGCATGCATTCAGTTGTGATTTAAACATTCTTTGCTGTAAAACAATCTAAAAAATTGTTAATTAAAAGTATGTGACTGAAAAATTTTACAGAAATCATCAGCTTGTGATTCACTGGTGCTTTTTAGCTTTTCTGGTTTCTGTTCCAACAACCTTTAGTTTTTAATGCTGCAGTTTAACAAAGTAATATTTATTTATCTTTTTATTACTTTGAAGCAATATAGTGTTTTATTATTGGTCACGGAAATATATGTACAAAAACTGGGTAATATTGTTGTTCTGGTGACGCACGAAATTCAGATGGAGGGCAGGAAGTAAAAAAAACCTGAATGGAAGACAGAGGAAAGTCCGTATTTTTGCGATTTATACCATATTTCAAAAGAGATATAAATAGAAAATAACCACATATGCTGGGCATGATCCTTATATCATGAAGAGAGCCGAGTTTTCAGAGCTTTTGCATTACATGAAAAAATAAATACTATAATGTTTGGAAGCATACTATAGATAATTACTTGAATTAAACTGTCGTGGTAATAATATTGTTGCTGTGGTACAACACAACTGTAGAAATAAACAAATTATTCAGTAGGCTTCTGTTCTATAAGCTATAATTATACACCATCACAATGCACCACAGTTTACTATCCTACTACTACTACTTCTGTAGCGATCAATAGCAAAGAGTTATACACATTATACACTTTACTATGTGGTTCAAAACATGTTTATTATAAATTACTATAGTTTTTTCCCCACACGGATATCTTCCAGACATGACGAAATAGCAGATGAAAGCATACAAAAGCGTTGTCTACATAGTCTACATTATTATTCTTTTATTTTTGTAAGGGGGAAAAGTGCTCCACAATAATAACCATCTAGTTTTGTCGCAAGGATTGCATTTCTTTTTTTTGTTCTGTCGATGAACTTACCATCAACAAACATTCACCGCTACTGCTGTGCATAGACCAGAGGTGCTCAACCATATTCCTGGAGATCGACTTTCCTGCAGTTTTCAGTTGCAGCCCATATCAAACACACCTGCCTGTAATTATCAAGTACTCCTCAGGTTCTAATTAACTGGTTCAGGTGTGTTTGATCAGGGTTGAAGCTGAAATCTTCAGGAAGGTCGATCTCCAGGAATAGGGTTGGTCACCCATGATATAGACGTTAACGTTACGGTTGTTTATTGCACCAAAACACCAGTAAAGACTTGGATTATTGCAAAACAAGATGGAGATTTCATTGCAGTGCTTACATGGCAGGGTAAGTTATTTATATTCTCCTGGATTTTGTATGGTGTTTGCATCTGATTTTTATATACTGTAACACAATAACATATTTATACACATACTAGGCCTGTATATAATCTTTCTTAGTGCTGTCAAATGAATTATCGCGTTAAAAAAAGTTTGTACACATGGATGTATTAAAAAAAAATGTTTATTACATGTCACCTTTTTTTCAGTTTTCTTGAACTTTCCCCCCTTTATGAGCAAAAACATTTGGACGATTTAAACAATTATAAACAACATAATACAGAAATATTTTGATGTTCTGATAGTGATTCCTATGTAAAAGAATCACTTCCTGCCCTCCATCTGAATCTCGTGCGCCATCAATGACATTATGTGAAAACAACCTATAAGCATCCAGTATTCAATTTCCATGTTCTTTTATGGATTTTTATTTCTTAGAGTGTGTTAAGTATTTTATTTATATATTTAACTTTTCATGAATATGTAATAAATCGTATCAGGGTGATGGTAATGTAACAGAAAAACTTATTTTAAACATGACAAATGGAATTATGTAACCATGTTGGTTCCCTTAATAGTAGTAGTAGTAGTAGTAGTAGTAGTAGTAGTAGTAGTAGTAGTTGTTGTTGTAGTAGTTGTAGTTGTTGTTGTTATTGCATCAATCAGTGAAACTTTCATTTCTACAGCCTGGAATCAAGTTTCCTTGTTTATAAAAAATATATTCATTTTAACTCATAACCCAAAGTAATAACAATGACACACATTCAGTATTAATCCACACAGTGGCAAAAGTTTAACTATTTTGAAAATTGTCTGTGCCGCGCGTGTGAGGAACAGCTGATGGTGGCCATAGCAAAGGCAAACTACAGAGGATTGCGAGTTCAGAAATGCATTTAAATTGGTAAAGGAAGAAGAACACGTTGTATTTTCAACATGGTTTTGGACACAATATGTGAATAGTCCCATACAGATTTAACCTGAGAAGTACAGTACAAGCACTGATCTATAAAAAACTACACAAAACAAGGCAACAATTTTAATTACACTTACATGTCATGATCCAAAGTAACAAGAAACTGGCCCATTTGAACTGTAACAGTTACTGATAAAGTCCCTGTCAAAGTTTGACAAAGTCCCATACATATTAGTCTCATAGCTGCTCCTTCAAAAATCAGAAAAATGACAGGAACAAACACAGCACTAGGTTGGCTATACTGTGGTATTGTTGTGAAAATAAACTTTAACCCTTTATTCCCCACAGCGGAATCTTCATCTGTCAGTGATCGTCATCTTCATGTCATGATCAGTCTCATGATCCACCTCACTCCGCTAGTGTCTGAAAGGCACTGGAACCGTTTTACTGGAACCGGCACTTTATTTGGTGATGTACTGTATCTACTGTATCTACGTTGACGTGTTCAAGCAAAAGATTCGAACCCAACACAATTTATTTATTCAACTCTGAGTCGACTATTTCATTAAAGAATCAATAGTTTTAAACACGGTGTACTTTCAGATTTAAACCTCAGCTGGGTGTATTTATTCACTTAGTACTGTTACACATTGCATGGAAGGTCATTTTCAAAAACCAATAATAGGGGCTCATTAAAACAAAAAAAAACTTTAAAACAAACTTAAGCAGCTCAAATTAAAATCATTAATAAACAATAAGTAATGTTTACAAGGCACAATATCAGCATTCTAGAATGATTTTTAGCATATAGGCTCATTCTGAAAACGTAGCCCTATATATGTTTCCGGAGACCGCGAATTATGTAGCCAGAGGTACGTATGACTGCATTTCATTTTTAAAACGAACGCCACAGGGCGGTATGGCCGCATTCCTTTTTGCGCTTTCTAGCTGACCGCTTACCTCCGTATGGATGGCTTTTCCGCTGTAACCAGTTTGTCTGGTTAGCTCGCCATGTACGTCGGCGGACTTGAGACGCAGAGATGAGTCGACCACAACGACAGGGTTCGAGTCCGGTGAAGAATGGTTGCAGAATGACAAAAACAGAATCCATAAAATAAACAAGTAAATAACAGAGTGAGAATGTGGTAAAATCTGAAAACATGGTAAAAATCAGACGAGGGGTTTTCTTTTTCTGGATTGATTTTTGAAAATTGTTGGTTGGGTCTAGGGAAGAGGGTGGGCGGGTCAATCAATAAAATTGGTTGGGTTTAGGGAAGGAGGAGGGTGGGTCAGTCGATCGGTCAGTCATTCAGTCAGTCATTCAGTCAGTCAACAGCAGCCTTTGGTGGGTTTACGTGAGAACAGCAGGCGCAAATTCACATTTGAGATCTGAAAATGCGTACACAGCGGCCTCTCATGGATTCGCGAAAATAAAAACTGCAAAAACAAAACATACCTCCTGGGACGTATTCAGCGGCCTTCAGAAATGTACATAGAGGTATATTTTCAGAATGAGCCTGGGTTGATGATTTCTGAAGGATTATGTGACACTGCAGACCGTATTACATTACAATGTCTCAAAATAAATATTTAAAATTCACAATACTGATGTTTTTTTTTTACTTAAATGCAAATCTTTCCCAAACTTTTTTGAATGGTAGTACAGTACGTATGTATGAACAAAGCATTTTGATTTCAATTCCAACACATCATCTATTTTGCAGCCACACTCTGTTTGCTCTGTACTGTAGTTTGTTTGGTAGCTTTAAAAAAAAAGTTGCTTTGGTTTATTTACATTTAGATGGTGCAACACTTCTCCTGTCCCACATCATATCAACAGATAGACATTGACAGATAAATAAATGATTCACAGAGAGGCCAGGCATATTGTATCACTCACAGATTTAGTTTGTACGATGTTGTACAGTATATACTGAGATACTGTATATGTTTTATAGTATTAATAATCATAATAACTGGCTTTCTGCAGCTGTTGTAAACAAGTTTAAACCATTGCATGCTATATACGCATCACCCACATATAACTGTAAAATGTGAAATAATATATTTTATTATCAATTAAGATAAGACTATCATTAAAAGTGTGTGTATTTTTATGTAGGGCTTACTGTGTTTACAAAAATATTTGCAAAAGTTTCGTAATCATTTCATCTGGAATTTTAAGGCTTTAAGGATTTTTAAGAGCTCTATACAAGCAAAAGATCTTTTTTGGAGAATGCTGGCTGATCAATATTTATGTAGACATAAAAAACAGAGCTATAGCTCAAGGGTGCATCTGGTTAAGCCTTTTAACATTAAACAGTGCCCATTTAAACTCACCCTATATTGTTAAAAGTTTTGCTTCTCTCACATTACACCATGGAAAACAAAAAAATAGTCTAACTTTAAGCTTTAACATACACATTATAACCTCATCAATTTAAAAAAATAATAATATTAATTTTGAAAAATTCAGAAGAACCAGGAAATGCCTGAATTTGCCCCTTAAAGGGATAGTTCACCAAAAATGAAAATTAATGAAAATAAGTACTTATGCTAGTAAATTGTGATTTCTTAACACTGAACACTGATTGTATGCTCCAGGGACCAGCCTGATCACACCGGTGTGATCTTGCATGTCAAAAAGTTAATCTTGACACAAGCTATGATTGCTTCTATAAATACAGGTTCTTGTTCAGCATTGGGATATTTGGGTGCCTTAATCTGCAGTAAACTATGATCTCTCCTGGTAAAACATGACACATCTTGCAGTGGTTCAACGAGTTTATCTTCCAGATTGATCAGCTTCAAATTGATTGATAGATTGGGTCATGCAACCACACACCTCAAAAAACTTTAGACATGTTTAAAAATCATCAGGAACTCATGAGTAGATCGGTTTGCAAATTAATCTCACATGGTACAAGCCACAACCACATAAGCAACAACTATTTCTGTGCAACATCTCCTAAGGGGGGGTGGGGGGAGAAATCCAATGCTATCTCACGGCAATTTGTATCTTTAAGATTTAGTGACTAATTTGTATGAGTTTGTACGACAGTTGGGTTTAGGGGTGGTGTTTGGTGCCATGTCTCCTTTTAAAAATTGTACATTTTCATACGGCTGAACTCAAATTTGTACAAATTTACGACTAAACTGACAAAGCGTAAAATAGTTATGTTTTCTCAAGAGATCAGGCTGAAGAAATCACATGAATTGGTGTACCGGCAAAAAAAAGGATGACATCAGTGTTGATTACTTATGAATAAAAGAAGCTTCATAAAGTGTTTTTTAAAGACCTCAAAAACCACGAAGAGGAAGAAGTCTACAAAAACATTTTAAAAGGCTTTAGCTATACCTTAAAGTACTGTTCAGAGCATCATTAGGAATAGGAAAGTGTAAGGCACCATCAGCACATTGCCTAGATCAGGCCATCCAGCCAAATTGGATGACAGAGTCAGAAGGACAATGATAAGAGAAGCTACAAGGAGGCCAGAGGCAACTTTAAAAAGACTTACACGGTTTTATGGCTGGGTCTGCTCAGTTTGGGCATCCCAAGCTTTGCACAAAGCTGGCCTTGTATGGTAGATTAGCATAAAAGAAGCCTTTCATTAAAAAAGAAAGAAAAAAAAAGTGTCAAATCCAGCCTTGTTTGCACTATGCAAAACACATTTGCAGGAGTCTGATACCGTCTGGCAAAAGAATCAATCTGATGAGACCAAAATTGACTTTTTGGACTGTTCTCCAAGTGCTATGTTGGGTGAACAGCAAACATGGTGTTAAGCACGGTGGTGGCAGAATTATGTTGTGGGGGTGTTTCTCTTCAGCAGGCACTTGGCAATTGGTCAGGACTGAAGGGAAAAAGAATGCTGCCAAGTGCATCCAAAATCTTGAGGAAAACCTGCAGCTGTCAGCTGGCTGCAGACGAGCAGGTCATTCACCTTCCAATGACCCTAAACATGCTGCCAAAACAACTACAACAAAACGGCTCAAGGATAAGAAGGTGAATGTCCTTGAGTGGCCAGGTCAGACCCTTGACTTAAATCCAATCGGAAATCTGTGGATGGATTTGAAGAGAGCTGTTTATTGCCACTCACCAAAAGATTTTGACTGAACCTGTGCAATTTAGCAAGGAAAGATGGGCAGATATTTCTAAGGTGTGCAAAGCTAGCACAAGCATTTTCAAAAAGACTGATGGTTGTATATAAAGCAAAAGCTGGCTCTACAAAGTATTAAATCAAGGGACTGATGACTTTTCAAACCCTGTTAATGCTTTGTTTTAGCTAATTTAAAGAACTGTTTTTTCTTTCTTTCTTTGGTTTAATAGTGTAATATAAAAATTGTAAATAAAGCTGGAAACGTTATTTGGAAAGGGGTTTGATTTCAGGCAGTATGACAAACAAAGTAACTACTATTAAAGGTGTGTGATGAATTTGTAATGGAATTGTAAATCCTCTAACTCATTTACGGTTTTAAATATTCTTATACTGTTTGCATTTTTTGTATTTAACATTCCACTGATGGGAACATCAGAATCATTTAGCTTCAACTGCTGCCATAAGTTCTAATCGTTTCAGTTTTGTTTCAGCCTTTGTATACACACATTTAGATGTGAAATAATTTGCTGCACTCAAGAAAATGTAATTTCCTTTTCTCCACAGAAAATACTGCTGACCTCAAATCAGAAACAAGCAACCAATTTTATCCCCAGAATAGACAACCTTGCAGTCTAAGTGCTTTTCGATATATTTGTGCAGGAAGCTTAGCTAGAGAAAGAACCTTTGTTTCATGCTAAAGTGTCATTACAAGAAGCCTGAAGCCTTATGGTTAGTACAATAACATCCTAGACAGGGTGTTCAACACCCCACAACCCACCAAGGTAATGTGACAGGTGAAAAGCAATTCAAATCAATAACATTAGCCAATTTGGAGAGTTATGATACATAAATTAGGTTTTATGTTATCACTATCAGAACGCTCCTCTAATGGCAGCCTATTAGCAAAATAAAGTGTTTAGAGTGTTTAAAACATTTTAAAAGACACATATTAAAATCCCAAACATAATATATGATAATATAAAAATACTTTTTCGATACAAGACTCTCGCTTTAGCTTATATTGTGACTGGTGGCTTGTAGAATTTCTGAGTGGTCAGTAACGTAAAACTTTATTATCTTTATTATCTTTGTTCGTTTCAAATATTGATTCTAGATCTGTTAAATTTAATCAAAGCACATATTAATTTGAATAGTCACAGTTAGAGAAATGTCAATTTTAACCTTTTTTGGGGGGAAGGGAAAGGGAGCGAGGACTCAAGTGCAGGAAAATGATGTGTTTTTATTAACTATAAAAATAAAAAAAGGCAACAAAAACAACTTGAAGGTGAAAACATTAATAAAAAGACAAAACAAACTAGACTGGGCTGGAAGGGAAAAGCAGGGCTGGACAGGTCTAAACAAGACAGGACAAGACGATAAACGACAACAAACTGGCACAGGACAACAGACATGAGGAGACTATTAACAGAATACATTAACAAACAAACACACTGAAAAAAACGAGTTCTGCAAAATTGTTGCAAACAATTTATCTATGTTGAATTTAATCAAACAAATTAAATTTAGCAATGTTCAACTTAATTTGTTTGTTTAAATTCAGTCCAAATAATTTGTTTACAACCACTTAACTTAAAAAATATTTTGTACATCCAAGGAAGATTCTTTGAGTATTTTTTTTAGTGCAGGTGAACATAAACTAATATTGGGTTAACAATGAGGGTGGGACTAGACGTTAGACAGGAGAGCACATGACACAAAGAGAACACAAGCTTTATGCTCACAAAAAAACAGGACTAGAACACGCAGCCAATGAGAGAAACCATTAACTGCGTCTTCACATGAAACCCATCACATGGTCAAGTGTAATTATAGACAACATGCAAAAAACAACGACAACACAGACAGAACGCAAGACATGAGTACACGATAAATAAAACACTAACCGTGCATTCACACATGCGACATGCATGTTTCGATCCCAGTGCCAACCGAAACCAACTAGACTGAGAATGCTGAGAACGAAAACACCATGCCGGGTTCGAGCGCGGCCAAGATGGCGCTCATACAAAGACGAAGACAGACAATGGCAGAAAATGAGTGCTCGACCTGAGAAAACTTGAGCTGAGCACAACATACAAGACATGATTAGTGTCTGGACTCCAAAACAAGAATTAACAAGAGCGAAGTGGCAGAATCCTGACACCCTTGCAAGCATGTAAATTAATCCTAAACTAAAACAAATTAAAGCCCAGTAACTCTTTACTAAAATCCATCTGCTAATACTGCAGCTGAAATTATATTCTGTGGTTCAGAGGGGGAAAATTATTATTCATTAGCTATTACCATTTAACAATATTTTCTTGTAACTTACTTTTTTCCAGCATTTAATTTAGATCAAGTCGCCTTGCTGCTGTAGCAGGACAATAGTATCATTATTCAGTCCAAGTCAGTTCTCAGTCAGTTCGGTTTAGTTCAATACCAGCTTACAGTAAAACAAGTTAAATTCCCATTTAACAAGTTCAATGCCATTAACTGGGTGTTATTAGAGAACAGAAAATGTCTGAGAGCACAAGCAAAACAAACTCAACAATAAAATAAATATTAAATAAAATAGACTCAGTCATTGGACTAGTTCTCCTCAGGCCTAAATAAACACAAACACTCTAAACACTCTTCCAAACTTGCACATTTACTTTTGATATCTTTGTTAATAAACCTTATTTTCCCCCATTTAGTGACAACGTTGATGAGTAAATAAACATGAACCCAAAAAATATTGTTTAGCAAGATCAAGAAAACTTCAGTTCATGTGGATCTTACACTCATCGCCAAGCAGCTTCTAAAACATTACTTAAAGAATACAAGATTGAAGTTGTAAATGAAGCTGGAAAATGTATTTGGAGAGGGGATTGATGTCAGCCATTATGGGAAATAAAGTACCTATTTCAAAGGGGTATGATGAATTCTTATAGGCATCATGTGACTCATTTATGGTTTAAAATATCCATATACTGTTTGCTGTATTTCTTGTATTTAACATTCCAATGTGCTTTCCAACAAATAAACAGAAAAGCAAATGGACAGCAACAAGCAAGTTAAGAAACAGTTACACCTTCTAATGGCCGATTGCCTTTGAAAACAGAAAGGCTTTAATCTAGGCTTAAAGATATTAATGGAAGGTGCTTGTCTTATTGATGGTGGTAAGGTATTCCAAAGCCTGGGGGATGCAATACAGAAACCATGATCTCACTTACACTTAAGGGTGCCCTCACACTATGCTATCCGAACCGTGTCCAGACGCATTTCCTGGTTCTCTGAATCAGGCCCAGGCGCAGTTCAGTTGGCCGGCCCTGGCCTGGTTGGAAGAGGAGTGCCAGAGCGCGGCTCGGTTGTGACTGGTGCAGTACGCTTGTAGTGTGAATGCAAAGCGCGCCTGAGCCTGAAACTGAAGACACGACCTCACTTTTAAGGAACTATTTCATGTGGATTTATTAATCATTCTAACTTTTTAATGAACGCAAAGTGTCAAAGTTTATTAAAGATGCAAACCTCCCACTGCACGTCAGCTTCCACGTTCAGCAAACCTCCTAATACCTGCAGCACAAGGACTTTTATGATCATTTATGAGCGTCAAAAGTGGTGGATATGTTCAGCAAAACATTTGACTGCGTGTCACTGCATCTCAAACATCTAAAACGATATAACTAAAGGGTCACACTTTATTTTGACGGTCCGTTTGTTGAATTTAAGTTACATTGCAAGTAATTATCATTAGATTATAAGTAGACTGTTAGGTTGGGGTTAGGGTTGGGTTTGGGGTTAGGGTTAGTGTAAGTTGACATGTAATTGCAAAGTTTCTTATAGTCAGTTAAATGTCTGTTGAAGGACTGTTAAATGTCAGTGTCAACAGATATTAAGCAGACAGTCTACTAATACTCAAATGGACCATCAAAATAAAGTGTTACCAACTAAAGAATTCCACACTGTACTGAGTGAGAGCGCTTCTCTTCTTGTTAAACTGGAGTCCCATCATCGATGATGGAAGCATGCTCAGGTTTGGAAAGTAAAGATGCAGTGTGAGTGCAGGCCATCAGGGGAGAGGGGACAACCGTGGTTTGGCACGGTTCAAAGCAACCGTGCAAAGTGAGAGTATCCCCTAAGTCTCAATTTCAATAGTATAATGCTGTGTTCACACCGGACGCGGTATGTACGGAAAAATCACGCTATTCGCACGTGAACAGATGCATGAACATTTTGAGTTTACTCGCTTGGCTAACATAGATTTTATTGAGAAAATAGCTGTGCTTTATGTACTTTAGGAAGACTGAAAAACAGTGTCAATTTGTTTGGAGCATTTACTAGATCCTTTCAGAGGTGCACCAGCTCTGTGAGTTCATAAACTCATCCAGAAACTATACCTGGATGATGGAAGCTTTCAGTGGTGCTTCCAACTGAGCCGAGCCCAGTTTTAAGAACTGTTGTCGGAGTCGGTAGGAGGATTTTCCCCCGGGACACCAACAAAGGGCGCTACACGTCATAATCATGGCCCTACAAGAAATAAATCCTGCTCGGTTAACGTGGCGCTAAAGTTCAGATTTTCTAACTCGAGCACCACGTCATTTGCGCGTTTCGTGCCGCAGGATGTCTATTCGCCTCTTCGCATTGACTTCACATGTAAATCACTCGTGCTTGACGCTTCTTCCTGCACATGCAAGCTGAGACATGCAATCTCAGACACAAGAACTCAATAGGCCTAGTGATGTCACTGGGAGGGGTAGGATAAGGGGCAGGGTTAGGTGTACTCATTAAAAGCATTGCATGCAGCTTCAGCTTGCATTTGCAACTGTTCTGCAGCCAGACTCTTCTCCTCCATTTAGGGACACAGAACTTGCAGAGTACTTTTCTCTCCACAGGTATGTTAAACTCAAATTATCAGCACATTTTAGCTCTTTACTGTCTAGCCCCATTTGAAATTTGGTAATCATAATATTTATCTTAAGAAATTACACATTCACTGATGTAAGAGGGCTTTTGAAAGGGTTTTTTTTTTTGGAAACATGCTTTATTTCTGTAATTTATATTAAAGATATAATAAAGATGCAATATAAAAGATACTTCATCTTTAACTAATGACTAAACCTTTTTATCAAACAGTTTCACAAAAGCTTTACACAACAACCTGTAAGTTAACTGTGGTAAGAAATAAATGCAGTGAAAACTGTCCTTATATAAACAAATATTGATTGATTTGAAGTGCGGTGGAAAAGAGAAGCTTAACAATTGATAACAGAATCGCAGGGCTTTAAGATGCCCCTGCAAATAAAGCTGTTCAACAGGCAGTCCATTTTATACCCAAAACTGAACATCTGAAAAATCATTCAAGCAAGCAAAACCATCTCTTGCCAAGTCGTTTCATGGCCTGTTGCCCGGCTAGTCGAGAGAGGCCCATGGCATCTCGATTTTTGGAAAGCATAGAATTTATCGTGATTTTAACTTCACACTTCCCTTTGAGGAAAGTGTAAAGGAATCTGTGTTTAGCACACATAACACCTTTATCTGAGCCGCTGTGCAGAAACACCATGTTCTCCACCAGAGGAGGTCTAGCTTCTGGGTGCAGTAGATTCAGTTTCCACAAGATGCAGAACAGACTACTGACTGAGCCAATGTCTCCATCCACCCCATAGTTTAAATCAGCCTCTGAGGTTCAAGGAAAATGAAATCACCACAAAGAATTTACCACACATAGAAAAGAACGAAGAGCAAATAACCTGTGACATTCACTTATATTCTAACCAGTGGCGGCTGGTGTTAAAAAATGTGTGTGTGTGTGTGGGGGGGGTGTCTAAAGCATACAATAAATGCATCACAAATCAGTTGATTTTAGTTCAATTTGGGTTTATTATCAGTAATGAAGTAATCAAGATAATCAGTAAACACGCACACACACACACACACACAAACGTTGCCTAATCACTGGCCAGTAGCACTACTTGAAAATAAATTTTGCTCTCCTTTTTTTCTGGCTTGAAAATTTCTCAATAACCTTTTGGTTAAAGTCAGTCATCTCAGTCACCAGTCTCTTCTCTATGGACAGCATGGCCAATGCATTCAGCCTCTCTTACGTCATGCTGTTTGAAACAGCAAACACGGAAATAGTAAAAGGCATGACTTACATTACAACCTGCCAGCCAACTCCGTTTGTCATAACAAGTGCTGGAAAAGCCCCGAATATACGCGCGCTCGCCATCACTTGACTACTGGTGAATTTGCCAGGAAGGCCGATCTGGTCAAAGCTTCTTGATTTTTTTTTTTCTTCATCCAAACGCCTTGTGAACGAATATCTTTGCAAAGATACAACAGAATTTTCCTTCATCTCGAGAAACTGCATTCTAAGCTCTTTGGTGAGAATGGTCCAATAACATAAGGCCAATCATATAAAAACAAATATGATTCGTTCTAACAACAAAAATGGGAGGGTTCGGGACGCAGAGCGCTACGCCCCAAAGACAATTTAAAACAGGCCAATTAGAGCTTATCGTCATATCACGTGCATTGCAAAAGTGTGTGTACCTACATAGACACCCACTAGTCCGGCGCCTAGCACACATATGAAAAAATATTGTTCATATATTTTTTTTCAATAAATGTTAGTATGACTACAATAAATGTTAGAATTTTATAATTAAATCAATTTACTTTGTTAATATTTGTGATAATAAACATTAACATATTAAAGGGGTCTAACTTGAAGGGGGCGGCGCCCCAGCGCCCTCTATTGACCAGCCGCCACTGATTCTAACATTTGTTAATGACATCTTGCATTTTTTGTAAATAAATCTTACATTTAACAGTAAATCTGTGAAATGCTACTGCAACTTCTAATAATAATTGTCATTTTAAAAAGTTATATTTGTGAATTGTCAGAAACAATATTACCAAAATCTGTCTAATATGCTGTTTGCTGAACAAGAAATATTTTTTTTAATAATGAAATGGTTGTGATGGCTGTTATTCTTGATCGTTTTTCTTCTTCTTCGGATATCTTTATTTAATTTGACACAAAATGTGACTATTTTGTGTACAAACTGCAATTTAAATTTGTAACATTGTAAACATCTTTAGTACTACTTTTGCTCAATTTATTGTGTTGTTACCTAATAAAAACAAATATGTAGCGGGCTTCAGAAAGGGTTGCTTGGAAACATGCTTTATATCTGTCATTTCACTCTACGACACAACAGCTGATAAGATACAGTACTTCACCTTACTGTAGTAACTAAACGGTTTTGATTTATCAAAAAGTTTTACCAAAGCTTAAAGTTCCATAAAGTCATACGCCTTTTAAACAATAAGAGGTTAAGTAAATGTTGGCAGTTTGAATTAAATCTTAGCAACTTTGTAAAGAATTGATTTGTCCATTTCTAACTAATAAAACAAATATTATAAAGATGCAGTATGTAGGATTGACCTATTGATACCGCAGTACCCTAACTAGGTATTGCAGTCCAAAATCAAAATATTGAATTGTTTTGTATTGTTTTATCCACCCGGCCCCTCCCCACTTTACACCCATGATGATTGCCAGATTGACAACACAAGCAGAAACAAGTGCCTCTGCAGATCAAGCCCAGCACTGTATCTGATCAACTAATATTTACGTTTGTTTAAATTTGTATTGTTTGCCAATTCAAAAACACCTCATGAATATGTGTCTCATTTCAGAGGATGCTATTGTCTTCCAGATGTCATATTTTTGGCCGCACCTGCATACATTAAGAGAGCATTCATGATTAAAATTAAATGCGCCAACACAACCCGGTACAAAAAACTGGTAACAAACTTCTAGTACTTTTCCGTTACTTTACAGACTTAATTCTCTGTATATTATTTCCAAATATTATGTCTACTAAAATGTCAATAAAAGCCACTTTGTTAATTTGCAGGGTTGAACTGTCAACATCAAAAGTCAACAGACCAGAAATAAAACTCCCATAATGTAATTCACAACTGTAAATAAACAGAAAACACCATGTGAATCACACAAACCTGTTATTCATCAGATTTCTTTTTAAAGAGTCTCTTTGTATGTAAAACCTATACAGTTTTTTCTACCTGTACTGATATGCTCAAGTTTGTCAGCCATGAAAAATCAGGGGGGAAAAAATTGTCCAAGATTTTGGCAACCCTGATACGCATGTTGTACAGTATAGCTTGTTAGCTAAAAAGGCTCCAGCTGCAGAAGTCTCTGCCAATTTTCTGCTACTATGTGAAAGTCCTGTTGATGACAACAGGCAAGTTTGCTCCTCCCTGGTGTTTCCTGTAATCTGTGATCATCTCCTTGGTCTTGTTCAGAGAGATGTTGTTTTCCTGGCACCAAACTGCAGGGTCTTCACCTCCTCCTGTACACAACCTCCTCACCATCTGTGAGCAACCAATGACTCTTACATTATTATCTGACAGTGTCTGAGTTACACAGACCAACACACATCAACAAATACAAGCGCGGAATGCTTTTCAATACAACCCAGGTGTGCTCAGCACCTGGTATACACACACAAAACACAGAAAATATCTCAAAAACCTTCAAATCCATGTCAATGGTGGAATGAGCTACATCAGAAAATCCTTTGAAAACCACAGAATGACACAAATCTTCTGAGAGCAATTGACTTACAACTGATAATACTCCTGACCTCCACAAAAACACTTATTGACTTTCTGTTGTATCACAGTATCTGACCTACATCTCTGAAGCTAAACTCATTCATTCTGACCAACTCTGCAACCTTGTCGTGTTATTTGCTCTTTAGGATAAATCCCTTTTGGTGTAACATTTTCTAGATCGCTTTGCATAAAAAGAGTTTGCTAAACAAATTTGATCAATATTATTATTAGTTGTTAGGTGGCTCAGTGGTTGGCACTCTTGCCTCAGCAAGAAGGTTACTGGTTTGATTGCTGGCTGTGCCAGTTGGTATTTCTGTGTGGAGTTTGCATGTTCTCCCTGTGTTTGCGTGGGTTTCCTCCTTGTGCTCCAGTTTCCCCCACAGTTCAAAGACATGCAGTATAAGTGAACAAAAAAAAAAAGAGCTGTAGTGTGTGTGTGTGTGTGTGTGTGTGTGTGTGTGTGTGTGTGTGTGTGTGTGTGTGTGTGTGTGTGTGTGTGTGTGTGTGTGTGTGTATGGAGGATGTTTCCCAGTACTGGGTTGCAGCTGGAAGGCCATCCGCTGTGTAAAACATAGGCTGGATAAATTGGTTCATTCCACTGTGGCGACCCCTGATAAATAAAGTGGCTAAGCCGAAAGAAAAATAAATGAATGAATGAGTTGTTGTAGTATTATTAGGATTAATATTATGCTTTTAATAATTTATTTTTAATAGTTGAAAACAGAACAACAAAACTAAATTGCAAATTTAAAAAATTGAATAATAAAAAAACAACTAAACAAAATAACTTGACAGACTTTGTGTTATTCTTAGCTTGGATTTTTAAAAATATATTTCTTCATTTCATTTATTTTTAGAAACAACATATCCACATTTTCGAGCACAAGCTGAGATCTCTGCACATTTACAGTGTCCCCAGCTGATGGGAAAAAAAATTCTTTGTTATGATTTATGATTTTGAAATTTTATTAAGCCCTTCAATCAAACACCTCTGTAAAGAGACAAATAATCATATCTGAATAAATTAAAGCTACAGTAGGCAATCCCTGACTACTACGGCATAAATGAACTGAATTGATTGAATTCAATTCAGTGAAATGAAATCAATGAATTTAATTTAATTTAATTTAATTTAAGTTGAATTTAATTGAATTAAATTAAATGATTAAATTGAAAGAATAAATGAATCTAAACAACCTTTCATATTTTACACCTTCCCTAATTCAAAAATCAATATTTTTACAGGTCCACAAAAAAGGAAGACAGGTAGTAGACTACTTTCAAAGAAGGTTCAGTATATCATGAATAGGTTGGTAACATGTTGACACTCAAGTGGTACATTCAAATACATCCTGTATATAACACGTTTCTGATTTTAGTTGTTTTGTTTTGTTTTTCAAGTGCAAGATGCACTGTAGGCTTTTTTTTTCAGTAGAACATTTAAAAAAAGAGATTGTTCTTTTGTCTTTGATGATTCATAAAAAGTACTTCAATGTTAACCGTCCCCCTGGACCACTGTTTCGGCCAAACAAAACTTAATTGTTCTGAAGACAAAAAGCTATAAACTTCTTGGATGGCCTTAGGGTGAGTGAATCAACAGTAATATTTCATTTTTGAGCGAATTCATTCATTTTCTTTTCAGCCCTCTCCCTTATTAATTTGGGGTCACCACAGCGGAATGAACCACCAACTTACCAAGCATATGTTTTTTACGCAGTGGATTCCCTTTCAGCTGCAACCCATCGCAGGGAAACACTCATACACTCCCATTCACACACATACACTATGGACAATTTAGCTTACCCAATTCACCTATAACACATTTTTGGATTTAAGGGGAAACTGGAGCACCTGGAGGAAACCCACGTGAACACGGGGAGAACATGCAAACTCCACACAGAAATGACAACTGACACAGAAAATGCCAACCCAGGTGAGGCTAGAACCAGTGACCTTCTTGCTGTGAGGTGACAGCGCTACCCACTGTGCCACCATGCTGCCTTTTTAAGCAAATTTTCCCCTTTAAATTGCCAAAATGTGACTGTAAAGTCATTCATAATGGTACAAAACATATATACTAAATGTAAAATAAATGCTGTTCTTTAAGAAAGAAAGAGGGAGGGATATAGAAAGAGAACATCATTTATAATGATAAAAATGTTTCTTGAACACCAAATAGTCATATTAGAATGATTCCCATATGATCATCTGACACTGAGTAATGCCTAATGCAAACTCTCTTTTTCCATCACATGAATAAAATATAGAATTTTAAATTACCTTATTTTTGTGACAAAATAATTGCAGCCCTGGTGAGAACAAGAGAATTCTGCTACAAACATTGAAAGAATTTTACTGACCATTAACTTTCGAATGGTAGTACAAGTAGTTGTTTTGTTCAGCAATTACAATTCTCCAACAAAAGCAAAGTATCTATTTAAGATAACCACAAATATTACAGGTGTGTAGGTGCAGTGAGCAAAGATCAGCTGTGCATGAAGCTAATTATTTTTTCTCAATTATTCACAATAATCTACAATGTAATTGATATAGACAGATTTCAACCTGTAAAATGATCAGGCAATTTTGTTTGAAATGAATGTAATAATGACAATAACAAATCTGACTTCACTAAAGTTATGACATAAACCGCCTTTGGGCCACTCATTAGGTTTGCCTATTGCATTCAAACTTTTTTTCTTTTTAATTGAACACAGTGGGGCTGCAGGGATATAATAAATTCTGTTCATCTTTGCCCGTGCTTCAGTATTTGATGAGAACTGGGTGAAAATAAGACAGGTCATGTGTCACAGACCTCCCATTTAACATTGATTTAAGCCCCATCCAGGTTTTGATGGAAAACCTGAAACAGAACCGGTAGATGTTGAAGAATATTATCATTTGCATTCACACATCAGAATCTGTTCAAAGCCATATTACCCTAATCAGCCTTGATGACCTTTTTCCGCTCTAATAATCCCTAATTATACTTGTGGTTTCATCTCTGGGTTTTGGGCTTCCGCCAATACACCATGACGTTGAAAGAGATGCTGATTAAATGTGTTGGGAGATTTTTAGCAAAGTAATCTGTCTTTTTGAGTCCGTATAATGAAAAGTAGATGTTCTAAAGCGGATACTAAAACACTTCAAAAACACATTCAATTATTACAACTATTACTCATATTAACCCAGCAGAAGCATCAGTGTCTGTTAAAGCAAAAAAAAATGCAATTAACATTTGAATGTAAATATATTATTATACAGACAGTAGATAAAGTGCCTATTACACAAACTTTCAACACAGGCTCATTCTGAAAACATACAACTATATACATTTCTGGCGAGCGCTAATCACGTCCTATGAGGTACATTTTTTTTTTTTTTTTTGCAGTTTTTGTTTTCACGAATCTCCCAAAAGCAACTGTGTATGCTTTTTGAGATCTCAAATTTCTCTCGTGAGTGCCATTCAAGCCTGCTGTTCTCACAAACATCTACCAGTCAACTGACTGACTGACTGACTGAATGATCGACTAACTCACCCTCCTCCTTCACTAAGCCCAACCAATAGTGTTTTCAAAAGCACCGATTGACCCACCCAGCCACTTCCCTAAACCCAACCAACAGTTTTAAAATTTCACAGATATTTAATGTCCGTCACTGGTCTCCAGTCCTGGCCAAATCTTGTTGCAATGCTGCTAATTTCACCCCGATGTTTTCCAATTTGCGGTCTAATACAGCAGTCTGATTAGCAGCAAATCTGCCTATTATAGTTTCAATCAAGCCGGTCAGCTTGGTGGGGGTTCTGAGCTGCACTGACCGCTTTCATCAGTCGTCGATACCTCAGGGCCCAGCATAAGCCCATCAGCAGAAACCCTGTTATCAAAGTTCCGAATAGGTAGATATCTTCAATATCCTTCAGGGACAGAGCAGCCAGGCACACGACGCGCCACTTCTCCAACCCGTCCATCACGTATCCAGCTGCAAACGTCCCGGCAGGACAAGTGGGCTCTCCCGAGCCCAAACTTCTCGTCGAGAAGATGGTGTCAATCGCGTTCAGAAACCAGTTGATCAGATCCATAATTCCTTATTCGTTTGGATAGCAGGGCACGGAGAGCCTCAGAGATAGAATAAGACGAGACAAGAAGAGCCAGCCAGGGAAGATAAGGGACGGAGAGGGAAAAAGTGCGACCGCCTTCGTCGAGAGCCAAGGAAAAGAGAAGGAAGGAAGGAAAATAGTTTTTAGGAGTCAAAACAAACTCCCCCAAAAAGTTTGCATTGGTAAGCATTTCAAATGGCAGAAACAAACTCAAAACTAACTTAGTTTCAGTCGGATTTTGTTCAAAATTACATAATTTTAATCCAATTCCAAGTCATTTCAATCGCCTGGGCCTTTAGTGTAGTATATATCACTATTTGCATGTAGTGTGAAACAATAATGCAATAATAATAAAGTTAATGAAACAAGATTCTTAATAAGAAACTAAAACTGCCATAAGGCTACTGTAGGTTAAATGTCGTCACTGAGTCATTCATACATTCAATTTGCTCACTGATGCAGGAATGAAGTTAATGGCTCTCTATAGGATTGAAAGATTGAATCATTTGTTCACCCGATTTGTTAAAAAAACACCACTGTATCGTGATCGGCTTTACAGATTACAGAACAATTGTTGTAAAAAAAACAATATCATATTTGCACTTGTGCTATTCTGGACAAAAACAGCCCTTGTGAGATGTTCACATTGTTCCATGTGCAGTTTTGTTGAACTACACTTACCGGCCACTTTATTAGGTATTCCTTACTAGTACTGGGTTGGACCTCCTTTTGCCTTCAGAACTGCCTTAATCCTTCGTGGCATAGATTCAACAAGGTATTGGAAATATTTCTCCGAGATTTTGGTCCATATTGACATGATAGCATCACGCAGTTGCTGCAGATTTGTTCACCACATCCTAAAGGTGCTCTATTGGATTGAGCTCTGGTGACTGTGGAGGACATTTGTGTACAGTAAACTCTTTGTCATGTTATCTGAGATAATTCGCGCTTTATGATTCGCGAACGATAATTTGCGCGTTATCCTGCTGGAAGTAGTCATCAGAAGATGGGTACACTGTGGTCATAAAGGGATGGACATGATCAGCAACAATACTCTGTGGCATTGACCCCATGCTCAATTGGTACTAATGGGCCCAAAGTGTGTCAATAAAATATTCCCCACACCATTACACCACCACCACCAGCCTGAACCGTTGATACAAGGCAAGATGGATCAATGCTGACTTATTCTGACCCTACCATGCAATTGTTGCAGTAGAAATCGAGACTCATCAGACCAGGTAACATTTTTCTAATCTTCTATTGTCAAATTTTGGTGAGCCTGTGCGAATTGTAGCCTCAGTTTCCTGTTCTTAGCTGACAGGAGTGGCACCCGGTGTGGTTTTCTGCTGCTGTAGTCCATCGGCCTCAAGGTTCGATGTGTTGTGCATTCAGAGATGCTCTTCTGCATACCTTGGTTGTAACGAGTGGTTATTTGAGTTACTGTTGCCTTTTTATCAGCTCGGACCAGTCTGGCTATTCTTCTCTGACCTCTGTTGCCTTTCTATCAGCTCGGACCAGTCTGGCTATTCTTCTCTGACCTCTGGCATCAACAAGCATACCTGCCAACATTTGGTTAGACCGGGGGGGTGGAATTCCGGGAGTTTTCAGGAGACAAAACAATACGGGAGATGGGTCTGAAATACGGGAGACTCCCTGGAAAAACGGGAGTGTTGGCAGATATGTCAACAAGACATTTGTAGAACTGCCGCTCACTGGATATTTTCTCTTTTTCTGACCATTCTCTGTAAACCCTACAGATAGTTGTGCATGAAAATCCCAGTAGAATCCCAGTAGTAGCACCAAAAACCATGCCATGTTCAAAGTCACTTAAATCACCTTTCTTCCCCATTTTGATACTCGGTTTGAACTGCAGCAGATCATCTTGACCATCTCTACATGCCTAAATACATCGAGTTGCTGCCATGTTATATTTGCCATGAATAGAAATTTGCGTTAACGAGCAGTTGAACAGTTGTACCTAATAAAGTGGCCGGTGAGTGAGTGTATATTATACTTACAAATACAGTAATATATATATATTTTTAATCATTTGAATTTTCAGCCAATTAACGTACATGTGTTTGGACTAGATGGCTACATGTTAAATTGCGTATTTAACAAGTTTTTTTGTTTGTTTATCTGTTTGTTTGTTTGTTTTTGAGACATGAATGAATCAGTTTACCAAATCATACCGAACCATTTAGATGAACCAGATGATGTCGAACAATATTACCATTTGCATTCATACACACCGAAACCTGTTCAAAGGCACATTACCCTAATCAGCCTTGATGACTTTTTTCCGCTCTAATAAGCCTTAATTATACTTTTGGTTTTGTCTCTAGTTTTTGGTCTTCCGCCAACACACCATGTCGCAGTAAAGAGAACCTGATTAAATGTGGTGTTGTTTCATGCCAACATCTTGCTTGAGAACGCAGAACAGTGGTTTGCAATGCCTGCAGATCTGTCTGCTTATCCAGGGCAAGACATAAAGAGGCAAGCAGAACTGGAGAAGAGCCAGAGAAACACAGCTTTGATCTCGGAGTCCAGACTGAACCGCTGCTCTCCTTCTTCCTATTTCTCTGTCTAACAAAACGTAACATTCAGTTCGTGACGCTGCTCCAATTTAAAATCCATTATGCAAACCATGTCAACTTCATTCACTCACAGCATATTTGATTTCAAAAAGAAATCAGTGGCCGAACATGTTTATCTGGTCCACTTGATATAATTACCAGAGAATTCCAATCCAATAAAACATTTTAAAAGGTAAGTAAAAATATCTGCATCTTAAGCTGTTATTATGTGCAGCACCAACAACAATATTTTGAACACTACAGAGAGAGAGGGGGGGTGTTTCTAGGTTAGGAAGTTTTGCATTAAAAACGTTGCTTTCCTGTTGCATCATCGCTTCGGCTTGGTGTTATAATGTTGGATTAATTCCCAGACAGCACCTATGGTACATGGTGGATTCGACTTAAAATGAACAGAAGTGGTCTCATAAAGTCTTACATAGTCTCTGCAGCAAGACCAAATTCATTGGCAAGAAGTCAATCACACATGCCCAGGAGTGCTCTTATCAATGCTACACACCTTCATAAATCTCACCAACGTGCAAATACTGTCAAAGGTGGTGTTATGAACTGGAGGAAGCCTTGACATGACAAAGGTTATAGTTATAGCTTTTTTTATGGAAATATATAGTTATGTATGTAATCGCACTACAGCATCTTACCGTGTATGATGCCATATGTTGCAAATCCTGTGTGGTACATATTAATGTGTAATACTGTCGTTATTAGCTTTTTTGTTTGCTTTTCATTGGTTAAATATATACTAATAAGATATAATAGTTAGAATTCAATTAAACACTTTACAAAACTTAAAGAAATATTCCATTGGCTTCTAACTCGAGTAAAATATTAAAGTGATAAAAGTAAATCCACAATCAATCAATGCAAAACACAACCAAATTAAAATTCAAATGATAATGAATAAAAGTTTAAATAAATTCAAATTGATTGTAATTAAATGGAAATTAAAATAAAAAATGATAACTTAAAAAGTGCAAATAATCTATTTAAAAAAAAAACTAAAAAACGAATTAAAATATTACATACTATATGTGTTGTGATCGCTAACGGTGTTGTCTCTGCTGGAGATCACTTCCTGTAGTCTGTTGTAATCACCAGCAAGGTTTTCTCTATTGGAAATTACTGCTAAATGAAATACAACTCCCAGAAATCTCTGCGCTCATTAACTCCTGCAACAGCTGAAAATAATCCAGAAACAGCTGCTGCTCATCTACACTGATTACAAGGACTATAAATACACCTTCCTTCACACATTGCAGAGTCTTGTTTCACTACTGAACATTACGAAGCGTTTTCCTGGTTTGTCTTCCGGTGTTTTTGATCCTTGCCTTGTTTCTCGGTTTGATTCATTGCCGCCTAGTCTGACCTTTCGCCTGTATTTTGACCACGATTATTGGATTACCCTTATGATATTGTTTTGCTCCTGTTTGACCCTTGCCTGTACAACCTCCATTCTAAGGGTGCACTCACACCGTTTCCCGGTTCGTTTGAGAAGTGTGAGTGCTCCGAATTGAGCTCAGGCACGGTTCAGTTGGCTGGCCCTGGCCCGGTTGGAAGAGGAGTACCAGAGTGCAGTTCAATTGGTCTTTGGCGCGGTACGCTTGTAGTGTGAGTGCAAAGCGCGCCTGAGCCCGAAACTGAAGATGAGACATGACTTTTAAGAGAGTTTCATATGGATTTATTAATCATTCTTATTTTTCAATGGACATGAACTGTCGTAGTTTGTTAAAGACGCAAACCGTGTGTGACAGCTGCACTTTTAGCAAACCTCCTAATATGTGCAGCACAAGGACTTTTATGATTGTTTATGAGCATCAAAAGTGGCTGATCTGTCCTGCAAAATATTTGACTGCATGTCACTGCATCCCAAACGACTAAACGATATAACTAAAGAAATCTCCACTGTGCTGAGCGAGATCGCTTCTCTTCTGTTAAACTGAACAGTCGCATCATTGATGACGTAAGTGTTCTCCGACTCAGATGCAATGTGAGTGCAGGCCATGGGGGGGAGAGGGGAGGGAAAAAAGCGTGCTTCGGCATGATTCAAGGCAACTGCACATAGTGAGTATGCCCTAATAAACTGCAATTGGATCCGCAAGTCTGTTCTCAGCGTCTGCTTCATAACAACATAAATGTATATACATTGGCAAGTAAAAGTTTGAGAATCCTTTACTGAATGAGTAAAATTATGAATAATAAAAAAAAAAATAAAAAAAAAGAAATGCCTGTCATGTTTACTGGTAAGATATTTTGCATAAAAAATGCTTATATATATATATATATATATATATATATATATATATATATATATATATATATATATATATATATATATATCACAATCAATCAACCAATCAATCAATTTAAATTAAATTAAAACTACAATTAAAATAACCCCTTCAAAAGTTTGTGAACCCTTGGTTTATAATACTGAGGACAATGGTGCTCACAGACTTTTAATTTCAGCCAGCTAGCCTCAGCACACCACGTTAAAGATCTGATTTCTTATAAAAATCAATGATTTATCAATGATCAGACAAGAAACACTGCATTTAATTCCATTTGCCACCACCATGTCTTTAAAATATAACAATTTATTTTACCCCAGTATTTTCAATGGAGTTTCTGCGCTAGCCTGCTGCTGCTGACGGCGCTAGCAATTACATGGTCCTTCATCTCGTTGAACAACTAAATGAATGCTTAACTTATTGTATTGTATTTACATTACAACATCGATGCTGTAAAAGGAATCTTGTGAAATTGAAAATAGTCACATTAAGCTTTCACCGGAAGTTTATGATTGGCTGAAAAACACTAACTGTGCTTTTACCCTATAGAGGGACTGAAATGCGATTATTTAAAAATATGCTTAGTAATGCTTCAGAAGGAAACGATGCATTAGTTTGAAGATAAACTGAACAGAGGGGCAAGTCTAAGCACAAGGTTTCTGCAGGTTTCATCAAGTTAAATTTAGGACATTTTAAGACATTTTTAGGACCACTATGAATGAAATTTTTGACTTATACAGAGCTAAATGCTTAGGATTTTTTCAGAATATGCCAGTTGGAAAAGATTTTCACCTGACCGATGAAAATGATTAGAATGTAATATTACAATAATAATAATTTAATAATAAAAATATGGGTCAGGTCAGTATCCTCAGCAGTAAATAAATGGAGAACTCTTAAACAAATGTTTTTGTAAGAAAATTAAATGCTATTTCTAAATAAAAAGTTTTATTGGGATTGGGCTTGTTGGTGATCATATGGGTGTTAATGGCCAGACTGGGTAGCTATTCATGAACAAAGGAAAATTAAGGCCTGTTTAAAAAAAGATTTAACACTATATTTCAGTAGATTTAAAATGTAGCTTTTGAGATTTAAGACATTTTAAGACTTTTTAAGACTCGGCAGATATACCCTGAAATAGAACAAAAATTAAATTTTAATAAAGTAAGACTATTTTTGACATTTCCATCCTGTTTAAAGGTTTTAACTCACTCTTAAAACCATAATAAAAGCTGAAAGGGGTTAAAATATACATGAGAGGCTGGAAAACGGAAGATTCTGTTGGACACAAAGCAAAACAAAAAGTATGTACAGTACAAACTGCTATCAATCACTCAAATCAAAAGTGAGAAACATTTAATCCCTCTCTAGACTATGAGGAATACTGAGGCTATATGAAAACCTGTTTGTTCCATATATGTACGCATGTTGGTAATTACAAAAAATAATTACACAACATCATAAGTGCAAGTATCTTCAAGACTCCCAGAATTGTTTTACCTACTTTTCAAGGACAATAAAGTACAACAGAAATATCAATTCTGATTTTAGTGAAGATATATTAATTGTGCATGTCCAGGCAGTATGTATTTTCCTAAAGCAATCATTATTTTTGTGTTTGTTTGATTTCATTTTGTTTCGGGAAAAATGACACATAGATAAATTTAGAATGCATCATGAGATTCGCTGAGTGTTACTTTGTCATCAAGTGTCTTCTCAAAACGCCTAATTCCTTCACCCCACAGCTGTAGAAGCATGAGACTGAGCATGTGCCTAAATAAATTTGTTAATGCGATTCACACTGTCCTATCTACGGATACATTTAAATTGCACTTAACGTTTTAAATCCTCGCCAGCTGCTCCTCATAAAAACCCTCTCCAAACACACCTCTCTTTTAATCTACAAGTATTTCCCAGCACTTTAAATTGGATGATAGATGTGTTTTCTTGTTATGCCCGCGAGTGTCATTTATTTGAAGCAGCGCGTGTGATTCTTCACGATGGAGGGCAGGTTGCTTGTTAAGACAAGTTCAAAAGAAGGAAACACATAACACTCTTCGTTTTCATATTCACAAAACACTTGTCGTTCCCCCCCAATGTTATTAGGCCCTTAATTTGTTGCCTTTCCTTATATATTTTAATGCATTTTGACACCTAGCGTAGGAGAAAGCTCTATATAGCAAGTGTGGATGGGTACAAAGCATCTTGTGATTGAATCAGTCAAACCACATACTGTATGGTTGCAGTCAGAAATGGAATGTGACATACAGCAGTGCAAACACTAACCAGTGCAGATGTGTCCTACATTAAATCATTGTCTGCTCGGCTGTAAATCATCCACTGCAGTGAGGTAAAGACTTTTGTTGCTTGCGAGTTATGCATCTGTGGCTTGAAAGAAAGGGGAATTTCCATCTGGTTATTAAAAATAAAGCGTGACTGTCTCTAAATTTGGGATAGGCACTAAATTGGTAAAATCATAACTACCAGTATTATGTTGCGTCATGATTTTACTCTAACGTGGATATCTTTATTCATAAATTCAAATTTGCCATTTGTCAAGGATGCACCAAATGTTCAGAAACCAAAATTATTCTGCTGAAAATAACATAAAATAATATAAAAATGACATAAAAACAACTTTAACCAAAAACTATAGAATACAATGAAATGTTGGCACATTTTTGGAGAGCAGATGTCATCAACTAGAACGGTGATCAGATCAGTGCTTGTCTGCAGGCACACTTTGACTGTCAGCATCAGTTTCACACACATAGAGAATAACATGGTAAATCCAAGAAACATGTGAATGTGGGCTGAATGCTCTCACTGATCTATTTAACTTAAGGGCTGCCTAGATGTACATTGTCCTGCTTATTACATGACTACCTACCACAAAACTAAACAGTTCGAGAATTTATTAGCTTAATTAAACAAAAAGCTGACAGAAATAAAACCAGCTGAATGCAGCCTACACTAACCTACTTATTATTCAGCTACAAGATGAACAGTCAAGAATAACAGCATCAAATAAGCACAGAAATATAAATATGTAAATATAAATGTATTCACTAAGGGACACGATGATTTGAAGTACCCTGATGAGGCTGTGTTATTAGTTTTAGTGGTTGTTATCTGGGAAAAACATACCTCGAAATGTATATATGAATATGCAACCCCAAATCAGAAAAGGTTAGGACACTATGGAAAACGCAAACAATAAAAAGAAAGTAGTGATTTACAAATTTATTTGGACTTTTATTTCATTGCAGACAATATGAACTAGGGGTGCAATGGTTCAATCTACTCACAGTTAGGTGTGTATCACGGTTTTAGGGTTACGGTTTCAGTACGGTATGTGCTATGTTTAAAAATGGCTACAAAAAACAAACACCTGAAATTGCAAGAGGCATTATACATGTGACTATAGATTTGCAGGCAAATTGTATGTTTAAATGTTTTACATCTTAAATCAACAGTCTCAACCAATTATGCAGATAAGAATTGTCACAGGCCTAATAACTGAGCACTTTCAGAGAATTGGTTACTTTTGTTTACATTATGCTTGCATTACCAAGATAACAACGCATTTTTATTAACATTCATTCCAGAGAGCTCCGTTATTACTTATCAGCACCATTGTAGTGAATAAAACTTCAGCAAAGAGAAAGCGGTCGGCTCTTCTCTATTCATTCTGCGGGAATTCATTCAAGAAGAAAACTTTTCTTAGCAGACAGCAAGTAAACAGAATTAACATTAATAATTAGCAGAAGCGATCGGGTGCGAAAGAACACCCAGCGGAAGCGTGAGTGAAGTAACAGACCTGCGCAGAGATCTACAGGCTGTATATCCGGGCCCGTATGGGGACACTTCTGGGTCTGAACATGGTACCCAATCCGCCTGTTAGTGGCCACTGATCTACGCTATCTTTGCAACAACAACAACAAAAATGTGTCTGTCTGAATTTGCATTATTGTCTGTTGAAACATTTTTGGGAATCTGCTGTGTTTTGGCTTCACCTGCGCTTTTGGCTTTATCTCCTTCATTTGCCATGCTGAACTCTCAGAAACTCAACACACACACCGACACGTGAGGAAACGTGATGTCAACAACTGATTTACATACTAAGAGGTGATTGGACAGGTCCTTGCACGTGCAATGCATGTGAAAGGTAATCAGAAGCACAAAGGCAGAACTTTTTTGCTCTGTTGCAGTTGTTTTTATAACCAAAGCAATAGTAATAATGCATATTCTGAACCGCGGAACACAGGGCGCACCAAATCGTGGGAGGACAACCGGACAATACGATTTTTTTACAGAGACCCATTGCATCGCTAAATGAACACAAATTATTTCACGTTTTGTCTGGGTAACTTCATTTTGTTTGTAAATGTACATGTGTTTTCTGTCATTCAGACTTGCAACACATTCCAAAAACAAGAGAAATTTAGGGCTACTAATCAGGTAAATAGGTAAATGATGTGATTTGAAAGAGGTGATTTATGATATGTACAAAAGTAGCATCCAAGATATGATAACATTTGGATATTTCACCTTCAACTGTGCATAACATAATTAAATGTAACATAACATAATTAAAAGATTCAAGGAATCTGGAGCAATTTCAGTGTGTAATGGACAAGGCTGCAAGCCTAAACTGAACAACGATGATCTCCAATCCCTTAGGCAGCACTGCACCAAGAATCCTCAGTCATCTATACTGTAAGTGATATCACCACATGGTCTCAGGACTACTTTAGCAAACTTTTGTCAAGTACCACAATTTGTTTTTTATATCCAAAAATGCTATTAAAACTGCACTGTGGCAAAAGGAAACCTTATCTTAACAATGTCCAGAAGTGCTGTCGACTTATCTGGGCTCGGAGGCATCTGGGATGGACCATCACACAGTGGAAATGTGTACTGTGGCAGATGAATCAGTATTTTACTGTAGGTATTTTTGGAGAGACATGAATGGTGTGTGCTACGGATGAAGAAAAAAAGGATCATCCAGACTATTACCAGCAACAAGTCCAAATGCCAGGGTCTGTCTTGGTATGAGGTTATGGTATCAGTGGTAACTTGCACTTTTGTGATGGCACCATTAATGCTGAAAAGTACATAGAGATGTTGGAGCACAATAGGCTTATCAGGGACGCATATTTCAACAAGACAATGCAGAACCGCATTCTGCACAAATTACAAAGTCCTGGCTGCAGAAGAAAAGGATACAGACACTTGACTGGTCTGTTTGCAGTCCTGACCTGTCTCCAATAGAGAATGAGTGGTGCAATTTGAAGTGCAAAATACGACAACAAAGAGCCTGTACCGTTGCCCACCTTAAGACTTGTTTGCAAGAAGAACGGAACAAAATTAAACAACTGAAACACTTCATCACGTGGTGTCTTCAGTCCCTAACATATTTTAAGTGTTGTGAAAAGGATCAAACGCTCAAGATGATTCATAGTACTTAGTTATTGGAAAAATAACATTAAAATGTCATGATTGACCAATCAGAATAGAGTATTCTAGAGAGTAGTGCAATAAGTACTGTAAGGAATAATGTACATTTACCTGGCTGTTTTTGCAGAATAAATCCAGACAGGCTTATCACCAGACGGATGTGAAAAGAGGGCAGGACTTTATTCTGCAAAGAAAAAAAAACTAGCTGAATGTAATTTATTCCACTTATTATAAGGCTACTTACCACAAAACAAAACAAATAAACAAAAACACTTAGCTGGGCTAACAATTTAGTGTTATTGTGTTTTATATTTAAAACTGGATGCAGCACTAACCTACTGATCATTGGAAAACATGCAAGTATAATTATTAATAGATACAGTTGGAGTCAGAAATATTATTTCCCAAATGATGTTTAATAGAGCAGGGAAATTTTCACAGTTTGTCTGATAATATTTTTTCTTCTGGAGAAAGTCTTATTTGTTTTGTTTCGGCTAGAATAAAAGCAGTTTTAATTTTTTTTTTAAGTTATTTTAAGGTCAAAAGTATTACACTTTAAGCTATATTTTTTTTCGATAATCTAAAGAACAAACCATAAATATACAATGACTTGCCTATTTGCCCTAACCTGCCTAGTTAACCTAATTAACCTAGTTAAGCCTTTAAATGTCACTTTAAGCTGTATAGAAGTGTCTTGAAAAATATCTAGTCAAATATTATTTACTGTCATCATGGCAAAGATAAAATAAATCAGTTATTAGAAATGAGTTATTAAAACTATTATGTTTAGAAATGTGTTCTGTTCTCCATTAAACAGAAATTGGGGACAAAATAAGGGGGGGGGGGGTAATTCAGGGGGGCTAATAATTCTGACTTCTGACAAACTGTGTGTGTGTGTATATATATATATATATATATATATATATATATATATATATATATATATATATATATATATATATATATATATATATATATATATATATATATATATATATATATATATATATCGCATGCATGTATACACCTCTCCAGATGAGCCTGTCATGTGTTTAACCAGTTGTTATCAAGAAATAACATACATGGGAATATCATGACTGACAAATCAATATTATTCCAGAGAACCGTGTAAAAAGTATAATGTGTAACTAAAATAAACTTTGAGCTATGAAGTAGACAAACTTCCCATGTAGCACTGATTATTATTTCCAAATGATGAACATGAGATTGGTTGACCATTTTCCAGTACACACACATAGGTACCTATTTGTTTCGCTCCATCCATATTTAGCTGAATAAGACCATTTTCATCCTGTTGCTATTATCTAGATGTTGCTCTTCCTAATGCTTTTTTGACAGGCTGCCATGGTTACAGTGCTTATTATATACTCCTTGATTACCTCATGATGCCTGCTGGTCGTACACTCTAAAAAACCCAACATAAAACAATCACAATTTGTTTCCTCTTGGCATCAAACAGAGAAGAGTCTCAAACCCTCAAGGTAAAGCATTAAAACTGCCACTGCATCATGTAGTTTTGTATTTATTGTCTTTTAAAAGGTAATTGACACATACAGTGTCTATTAAAATTTAGAATCAACAGTCAGAGGTTGAAATAAACTATTAACTTTTCTTTCCTTTTTAATTAACTTTCCTTTTCGAAAAGATACATTTTATGTGCTTTTGTTTTTGTATTTAATTTTCTGTGCCGGCTGCACATATGATAACCTTGGTGGTGAGAAGAGAGGATGTGGAAGTGAATAAATACTTCCACAAGTTTGGATTTTTTTTTTTCATTTATTTCCCATAACTTTTTAAACTTTACCATTATTAATTAAGTTCACATTTGTAATGCTCTTATCACATTACGATAATCAAATCAGCATAAGTCTATGAAAGGGTAGAACTTTTTTTTGATCAAGTACAAAGAAATGGAACATGCTTCTCAGGGTATTGTGGAATAACTCCTTTCCATAGGGCAACACTTCAAATGCAAGTCAATTAAATTCTGCCCTAGAGTTTTATTAAAGGGGTCAGATGATGCGATTTCATGTTTTCCTTTGTCTTTGAAGTGTTACAAGCTGTTTGTGCGTATATCAAATCCATAAGTCTTAAACCCAAAAAGATATTCTTTTTAAAAAGTAAAGACTCAGCCACGACTTACTCATTCAAACACATTGCTACAAATCTACATCCTTCCAGGGTATGATTTTCAACACACTGTCCAAATGTATACGCATAAAATTTAAAGGGGACTTATTATGCCACGTTTTACAACCTGTAAAATAAGTCTCTGATGTCCCATGAGTGTGTATGTGAAGTTTCAGCTCAAAATACACCACAAATAATGTTTTAGAACTCTTTGAAACTGCCCCTTTTATGCTTTGATCCAAATTGTGACATTTTGGTGACCGCCGCTTTTAATTCAAATGAGATTGTACTCCCAGCACTCTTTTCAAAGCAGGGTGGAGTTATGAATGCCTATGTGTCAGCATAGAGACAGATTTAAAAACAAGACTAACGTCCTATGCTAATGAGGAAGAGATTGTAACTAATGGACAAGGCGTTCCCCCTCTGATAACATGTACAAACGGAGAATGTCAGGCAAAGTGTTTCTGCAGACTTATTATGAAGTGCAAAGTTATAAAAAAGACAGACTATTGCCACACAACTGTGTTTAAACCCCTTATAAAAGTAATTTAAACTGCATTGTTATTGTCAAAGATCCACATATGCTTCCAGACCTTTACATATGCATCCAGAACATCCAGGACCCAGAGGAAAAGGCAGTCATCACCATAATCAGATATGGCATTAGATGCCGTCTTTAGTGGAGGGGTACTGTCACAGATTTACCTATGATATCAGATCCTCACACAGTCTCTGCATGATTTCATTCACTAGATTACTGATCATTTGTATTGTTCTCTAGTAGTGACTATCTGACTTATTGCCGGAGACTTCCACTTGGAATACTTATCCGACCTTCAGTCTGCTGTCTGCCAACAAATGACTTTCAGTTAAATTTTCCTCATGTTAAGTTCTATTTCGCTTTTTTTAGTTTTTTATTTACTTTTATTTTTTTTGGCTCTGTCATTTTTATTTGATGTGTTGATGAATACATCTTCAGAACTTGCTTTGATTTTTTTACATAAAGTCCCCTATTGTTTTCTCTGGCCATATGTTTTCTTAAACATATACACTCACCTGGGCACTTTGACAGCACATCCCTCTATGAAACTGGATCCCTTTGCAAAGCAGTTGTGTGTGAGGGATTCTTACTACAGTGCTCATTGTATTTTGAGATGTAACCAGTTCAATTCAGCAATGAGCAAGCAAAGGTGGCATTCATCACTTCACTACAGGTTAATGAATGAATGTGGAAACGATGGACATGCACTCCTTGACTGCCCAGTCTGACCTCCACGACCAATGCTGAGTTCCATCCAACTCATCCCTGAAATATCCAGTCTGATCATCACAATTCAAATAATCACTTCAACCTGCTGTTGCAGTCAAAGCCCTCATTGACTCTTTCCCCTATTATAAGAGAGCCCAGAGACCTCCAATGTAGTAGAAATCCCTGCAGAAAATCCAGCACATCTTTAATAAAACCAGCAGTCAATAAGTTACCACTACATTAGCCATAGGACTGTGTGCAGCCACCCTACCTAAAGGAAAGTCCATCACAAAACAGAAGGCTATTGGATGAGTACATATGTGAGGGATCCACATCACCTGCTGATTCAAGCTTCTTTTTTGAGGAGGAAAAGGACAAGCCTTGTGGCTATTTATTTATTAGTAGAACCTAAATTCCCTTTAAGTTCCCTTAAAATTTCCTTACCCTCCTCCACTGGTCCCCATGGCATCAGAGGAAATTTGTTGGGCTTACATCTTCAGTAAGCTGGACCTACAAACTGAGCATAACCTTGTGCATATTTGGAGATGTGACAAGTGGAAGATGGCATTTATCTCCCCTACCTGCCACTACCACTACAGAGTGATGGATATGGTCTAGCCAATTTACTTCCATATTCCAGAATTTCATTCTTCATTTTTAAGTTTTTCCACAAATTTGGCCTTATTTACATGGACCTAATCTTGATTTTACTCCCAGAACTTGGTCGAACACCAACATGCCTAATCTTTCTGCCAACACAAGCATGTCTTCAGCACAGTTCCTGTCCTCACTGTCCCAGATTCTGCTAAGCCCTTCATCGTCAAGGTGGATGCCTTCACCACAGGAGCAGGACATATGCTGTCCCAGTACACTGGAGAGCCTCCATCCCTATATTCATATGCCTTCAGCAAGAAACTGTCCCCAGTGGAGTAAAATCAACAATCGAGAACTACATAACTTGCCTTAGAGGAGTGGAGACATTGGCTGGAGTGAGCAGTTAAACCATTTCATGTCATTACATATCACAAGCTGTAAAACATCCATCATGACAAACACTTAAACTCACATCAAGCCAAGTGGTCTTTGTTCTTCTCTCGATTCAACTCTTCCATAACCTACAGACCTGGTCATAAAAATGTTTTAGCTGGCACTCTATCACGAACTCTTCAAGAAACCCTTTATCCTCATCAGAACCTATATAGTCATCATTGTCAGTCTCACATGATGGGCTCTAAACAAACAAATACAAGAAGTCACAGCTCAGGAACTTGATCTGCTGGGAGTTCCAGAGGCATAGTACACATGCCATCAACCTTCTGTTTAAGCATTCTGGACTCTGGAGTTCTTTTAACGTCCAGCTCTGAACCCCCAGGAACAACCAAACCGTCTTGCAACTCAAAGATGGGGGGTCAAGAGAGGAAGGTGGTGGAAGTATACAGAGAGACAGACGAGACAGAGGCCCCGTTTACACTAATGCGTTTTCGTTTTAAAACGGCGTTTTTTTATCAAAAACGATCCGCGTCCACACTAGCGTTTCATCTAGCGTTTCTAAACATATCTCCGTCCACACCACTCCACCAAAAACGTATATCACGTGACCATTCGCGCACTCTGGGCATGCGAGTTCAAGTATAAACAGGAAGCATGTGTCTCGCTCGGCATTTGGTGATTGTTAGTCAACAAACGCTGGTTGAACGATGAACGCGAGCGATTGGCGAGTGCTCGAACAATAGCTTGCCTCTTGCAAATATATGCAGCTGCTGTAGTAAAAAAGGCAGAGTTTAACTGCACAATGGCGCCTAAAACGGACAATGGTGCAAACAACGCTCCCATTTCTGTGTCCATGTTGTTGTTTACAGTGAAGGCTGGTCTGCCGTCTTCCGGTAGCGTTATAGTCATGTGATAGGTGCTTGACAAATAAGGGAAGGATACGCAATGACCCAAAAGCCCCAATCAGGTAGCGAATCTCAGCAGCCACGCCTCCGTTTTCAGATGTCTCCGTTTTCCCCCATCCACACAGAGACGGAGCAGCAGCGTTTCAGTATTAAAACGGGCTCTTCACCGTTTTCAAAACGCTCCGTTTTCGGGGCTCGAAAACTCCGGCGTAGTGTGGACGGATGGCGTAACCGTAGCAAAACGTATGCGTTTTAAAACGAAAACGCATTAGTGTAAACGGGGCCAGAGAGAGGGAGAAAAAAAGAAGAAAAATGGGTCCAGTTCCTCAAACATGCTGCTGCTTGGCCCTCAACAAGCTGAGACAACCTCACTTGTGGTGCCTGGCAGCAGCACTGGTTGCCCCTCGGTGAACGATCTTCTACTCCCCCATCTCCACATGGCAGGCACCATGGCAGCAACTTGGCCTAGGCAGATGGTAGCAACTACCACCTCATTACCATTTTCAATGTTTCATTACTCAAATCCTGCACTAAACATTCTCTCCCTTCATCCACAGACAATCAGATAAGCAGATGACACATATCTGACTATCCAACTATCTCTTTTCTCTGGGCCTTCCCTGACAGTTTTTTTTTTCATTAACAGTTTTCTTAAAAGACAGATATGGCAGCATTTGTCTGACATTTGTACTTGGTATATAGTGAAGATCAAAACCAGAGAACAATTTGTAAACAGTTCAGCCTGTAGCAACAGTACATCACTAACTCATACAGTACATCACTAAGTCCCTAACACTGTGATCTGGGTCCACTCTTTTTCATGTCTCTTCAGTTCAGTGACTTTAGTGAATTTCTTAGCCATAACTTTGTCACCAAGAATTTTCAATTAGGTTTAGAGCAGGACTCCAGGCTGGCCAATTTATTATTCATTGTTTCAAGCTTCAAGTATCTGTTTTACTTCCTTTGCTGTGTGACAATGTATTGTAATGCATAAAAATTGCTGGATAATTAGAGATGACCACAGGGATAAACAGCATGTTGCAGTTTCTGATGAACATCTGCCGTCTAGATTTCTGTTATACACCAACCAACTGAAAGAAAGAAAAAAGCCAACCCATGAAATTTCACCTCTACCATTCACTGACTCCTTTACACACTTTGGATTCAGTCTTTCCACAGTTTGATGACAAATATGTAGTTTCCATCAGACCTGAATAAGTTAAGCTTGTTTTCCATCATTGAAGTGATGAAATTTTAACCAGTTCTCAGTCCACATAACATACTCCCCAGCAGAGGTTAGTATTACCTTTTGATCTTTTCTGCTGATAAAGGTTTGGTCACTGCAGAGGCCTTCAGCCAAAATTATCTTATAAGTTAAGACACTATGTCAATATACGGATCCTTACCCTGTTCAGACCTGAACTGGTGATCAATTCCAGCAGCAGTTCTGAACCCATTTCCCATTAAGATTCTGCACATTAGCCTGTCCTCTAGCGCATTTGTCTTATGTGGATGACAAGTCTTTTGGGGGAACTTGAATGAGTTTGTGACATTATAGATACTCACTTTGCTGTGTGACATGGCTTTTTGCACTGCATAAAAATTGCTGGCTGATTGGGCAATGAACGCAGGGAATGAACATCTCTAAGTCATTTGTAACATTTGTAAGTCACTTTGGATAAAAGTGTCTGCTATATGAATAAATGTAAATATGCAACATTCTAGAAACCACAGCTGAACAATCAGCTACTTTCCTGTCAGGTACCTGAAAGTGTCCTTTTTTTCAAATGTTCCATTAAGTTACTTAGACTATGTAATATGAAATATAAATAAAAAAGGCTTTATTGCTATTGTTAGAACAATTTCACAATATGTCAAGCAGTGGAATCTAATTGTAGGAAACTGCATGCTGTTCTCTAGTTTTGATCAGATTAGAGTACTAAATAAAATGCTAATTTCTTAAAAGAATCGAATGCTTACTAAGGCTGCATTTAATTGATGAAAACATTATATTATGAAATATTATTTTATATACTAAATGCAAATGTAAGTAATGCCATATTTAATCAAATGTATATCTGCTGGCTGCTAAATATTTTAAACAATGATATCAAATGTTTAAAGAGTGTACATGTTCAGCACCATTAATGTATTAACAAATTAGGAATAACACATTGATATTCAAACTAAAATATGATAAGCAATACAGTCTAAATTTGAGTTTATATGATATAGATTTTGTAATTTAGTGATTTGTTTTAGAATTCTAATGCATACTGACATGATGGCTTTACCCAATACTGCTACGAATCAGCCTCTTCACCACATCTAAAAATGTTCTTATTGGATTGAGATATGGAGACTGTGGAAGCCGTTCAAGTACACTGAACACATTTTCATTTTCTTGAATCCAGCTTGATATGTGATGGTTTGCCACATGGTTATTATACACCAGCCTGAAATAATAATGGAAGGCCCATGGATTTGTTATTTACACCAACTTCTTACCTCTACATACGTATGAATCAACAGAAATGAGATTCATCAGACTAGTCCAAGTTTTTGCACATGTAAATACACAGTTTGAATTTTTAAGTAATTGTTTTAGCAGTTTTTCAGAAAGTACACACTATAAATACAGTCAGATGTACTTAAACGCAGATTGAGTAACTAGATAACACCATTAGACCCTGTTTACACCTGTATTTAATCCTGTTCATTTAGGACCAGATGACCTGAAATAAATCTTATTATCAGGTGAAAATGAAGAGTTACTGTCATTATCTGAACCAGTAATTGTTCTCTGACTTTCTCATTAACAAGCTGTTTTCACCCACAGAACTGCAGCTCACTGGATGTTTTTTCTCACACCCTTGTGTTGTGTAAATCTCAGGGGTACATCAGTTTCTGAGATACTCAACACAACCATCTGAAAAGTATAATTATTCTCAGTCAGTTTTTATTATATTGCTTTCACATTCTTGTGTTGGTTTAAACAAGATTGACTTTTATGAGATTTTGATTGATTAGTTGTTTGAATTAACAAGCATCAGGTGTATATGTGTATATATTAATCAAATACAGTGACAGATGATTTAAAATGTCTTTATATAAGTATATTATATACAATATATACTACATCCAATTAATAACTAAAATACATATCATTTAGAGTAAAAGTTTGGAGTATTTTCTATACAATTGATGTTAACTTCATTACTTTAGTGACCTGCTTGTTACCATGCTGGTGTTTCCATTTGTTTGAATGACAATATGCACTTTCTATACATTAGTATTTGATTCCACTTCTTGTGAAAAAACTTTTTTTTGTGAGCTTTGATTCTTCATTTGATTATTTAATTATAATCTGTTTTGGCAGTGTATTACAATTGTACACATCATTAACTACATTTACCCCAGTAATTTAATAATGCTGCATGGAAGGGCGCCAGTGACCAGCTCCTTCCGGTAAGCTGCTTAGAACTTCCGTTAAGAATTGTCATCAGCCAGAGCAGTGTTTTTCAATACTGTCAATATTGTTTTCAGTGGCTTACGGAGTGTTTTTGTAATGCAAAACTTTAATTTTGAAAGAAAGACGTGTGTTAAAGCCGTTATGCTTCTGTCAGATGCAGTTAAAGTGCAAGAAAAAAAAAAAAACGCTCTCCTGATTAAGTGTCTGCCGTCAGATCAGATGCTGAAATACAGTGTCAGTGTTCCCGACATGTCAGCTGTTATACTGTGGCTCTTCAATGCAAACACACACACAAACAATACCTCACTGCATTATAAAGAGCAAACCATACTACTGGCATGAAACTAGCAGATATGCTGCCATGCAATTTCCAAAAATTACTAATAAAAGTCTGTTATTTTTTACTCTGTTGGCTGATTTGGCTGTTGATTCTAATCGGCAGCCGTTTATGTTCCATTTAGCTAGTTTGTGTTGTGTAGTATTTACCACAGTATGTGTTTTTCTGTCATTTCAAAACATCACTTTATTTTCACTTTGTGACACATTTAATCAATGTGTTAGTGGGACAGTACAAGCATGTGTGTCAAACATTTTGGTAAATTGCATTTGTTTGGGTTGGTTATAAGTTTGAACGAAAGAGAAAATGATCACTTTATCAATGACGAGGCTTCATTTAAACGGCACAGGATTCCAATTGACAATGAGGTAAAAATGCCTCGCAGCAGTTGTTTTCCATTCCGTTAGATCACATTTTTTTTAAATGATCAGTTCAGGAACTGGCGCTGATCGACAGCAGTATTAATTCAAAGACGTTAAAAACAAATAACATAGATTAAAACTATAGCTTCAAAGCTGTCCAAATGTGACTGTTTACATGCATCAGCTGCCGACCGGAGGTTCTTAGCATCCTCCTTGCGCATACACGCAAAGCATAATGGGTAATTTTGCGTTCTAAGAAAAAGGTCTAAATCAACAACTGTATTTTTTATAGTAATGGTCTGGCAATACATTACATGTAGGGCTGAGCGATTAGTCAAATTTATAAACATGATTGAGCAAATCTGTGATTGTCGTGCACATCAGGAAAGCACAGCGTGATCTGTAGTAAATCTCCTCCGAAGGCCAGAGGGTGCTCTCTCTCAAAAACCCAAGAAACCCTTCAAATACCCACAAAGAATCCCAGGAAATTCCATAGTGGCTTGTGAATAATCAAGAGCACAGCTTACAATGATTATGCATGACTATTAAACACATGACTATGGAATCACCTCACAGAATTATTTATTTCAAACACTTAAGTGATGAGGTGAGTTTGGAGTAGAATCTTACACTGTAGCATTTATTACACAGAACCGTAGTTCACTGAGAAGCTACGCAAATATCTGTCATTATCACATAATGATAATCTCAATGTTATTATCAAACGATTATTTCAAATTCAGATTTAAAACCAATTTTCATGTAGCTTATCAGTGAAGTACAGTTCAATCTGAATCCCTGCTCAATCTGAACACACATGCTGGAGAAAATGCGCATACAAATCACCTTTGATTAGTCAACCAGCCCTAATTACAACTAAACAGCCGTTTGTTTATTTATTTTCCTTCCGCTTAGTCCCTTTATTTATCAGTGGTCGCCACAGCAGTATGAACTGCCAACTTATCCAGCATTTGTTTTACCCAGCTGCAACCCAGTACTGGAAAACACCCATACACTCTCACATTCACACACATACACTACGGCCAATTAAGCTTATTCCATTCACCTATACCGCATGTCTTTGGACTATGGGGGAAACCGGAGCACCAGGAAACCCATGCGAACACTGGGAGAACATGCAAACTCCACACAGAAATGCCAACTGACCCAGCCGGGACTCAAATTCAATTCAATTCACCTTTATTTGTATAGCGCTTATACAATGTAGATTGTGTCAAAGCAGCTTCACATATAAGATTATAGTAAATTGAAACAGTGTCAGTTCAATTTTCAGAGATTAAGTTCAGTTCAGTTTAGTTCAGTTCAGTGTGGGTTAATAATCACTACTGAGAGTCCAAACACTGAAGAGCAAATCCATCGATGCCCAGCTCTACAGATCCCAAACCATGCAAGCCAGTGGCGACAGCGGCGAGGAAAAAACTTCACCAATTGGCAAAAGTGAAGAATTAAAAAACCTCGAGAGAAACCAGGCTCAGTTGGGCACAACCATTTCTCCTATGGCCAAATGTCTTGTGCAGAGCTGCAGTCTAGGCGCCGGAAGCAGGAGACCCTCAAACCAGCGACCCTCTTGCTGTGGGGCGACAGTGCTAACCATTGTTACTCCCATCTCATTCCATACAGTAATTTAAGTAACGTAGATTTACATAGCACATTTATTGTGTATTCCCATCAGAGCTGGGGGACTCGAATCACATGATTTGACTCGAGTCAGACTTGGACTTGAGCCTTGCTTGACAAATATCCAAAAAAGACTCGACTTGACTGTCATGACTTAAGACTTGACTTAGACTCGAGTTAAATGACTCGAAATAACTTGTTTTTGTTAAATACATAACCCCCTAAGCAGAAAGCCATCTGATTCACTAGTAATGAGTGTCATTATAAAATACAGCTTATATATATATATACACACACACACACACACACAGTTGAAGTCAGAATTATTAGCCCCCCTGATTATTTTTCACCCAATTTCTGTTTGATGGAGAGAAGGTTTTTCAACATATTTCTAATCATAATAGTTTTAATAACTCATTTCTAATAACTGATTTATTTTATCTTTGCCATGATGACAGTAAATAATATTTTACTAGATATTTTTCAAGACACGTCTATACAGCTTAAAGTGTCATTTAAAGGCTTAACTAGGTTAATTAGGTTAACTAGGCAGGTTAGGGTAATTAGGGAAGTCATTGTATAATGATGGTTTGTTCTGTAGTCTATCGAAAAAAAAGATAACATAAAGGGGCTAATAATATTGACCTTAAAATGTTTTTAAAAAATTAAAAATTGCTTTTATTCTAGCCGAAATAAAACAAATAAGACTTTCTCCAGAAGAAAAAATGTTATCAGACACACTGTGAAAATTTCCTTGCTCTGTTAAACATTATTAGGGAAATATTTAAAAAAGAAAAAAAATTTAAATGGAGTTTAATAATTCTGACTTGACTTAATAATTGACTTGAAAGTGACTTGCTAGACCAAGCTACAACTTGATTTGACTCGACTTGCCTTTGACAAAAATTTGACTTGACTTGCTTGAGACTTGAAGGTTTTGACTTGAGACTTGCACGTGTGCAACTTACTCCCACCTCTGATTCCCATAAACCCAAAACCCTTTAAAATTGTCTTTTCCAAACCACCACCAGTGCATAAAGGGTTTTTTCTACTTTAAACATTTTACTTCAGAATAAAATGGCAGTTTTTTTGTCTGAAATAGGACTGAATTGATGATGCATGTACCCAATAAATGCGTACTCTGCAGAACACAGCCTTTGAGATCAGATGCTTAACATTGACTGGTTTCACCATATCAGTACAAGAATAAACCAGAAATAATCCAGCAATTAAGCAAATTGAAGAGAGTTTGTCAACAGCTGATATCAGCTTTACAAAATCTAAATCATGTTACATAATCACGTACTGACAAAATCAATTAATGTCAAAGTCTCTGGAAAGAGTAAGAGATATTTGCCTTCAACGTCTCAGAAATGATCTCCTCTATAGGTCACACTAGGACACATCTCAGTGGCAAAGCAGCCGAATCCCATTTAAACAGCTTTGAACATGACATGAAGGAAAATTCTGAACTTCTGAAGCATTGAGAGAGTCTTTACAGTGTGAATCATGCACCTGAAGGAGTTATAAGGGTCAAGCACTGATCACTGGTGCAGAAAGTCCTTAACGGTCTGGAACACGCAACTGAAGGGACCTTGAAGGAAAGGTCTTTTCATGAGGGTAAAACCTTGTTGCAGGTGTTTCCGTTAATGTCTCCTACTTGGACTGTTTCGGCTGGAAACTCATAAGGTGGATGTTATCGTTATTGTCTAGCTCTCTGGGAGAACAAGCCCATTGTTTCTTCTCAACGAGGAGGGTATGAGGAGAACGTAATATAAACCATTTTTTCTCTGGTGTCTTTTTTTCTTTGCAATCCACATGCAAGCTACAGTAGGTGGAAAGATAGTTATAAAAATATACCAGCTGCTACACTGAAAATGATGTAAAATGTACTTAATGTTTAACCTAACACACCTAAATTAAGTAAAAATTAATTGATTATCTTTAATTTTGAGTCTATATTTCTTTAAATGAATCAAGTATTGTCAGATTCCTGTTTTAACAGGAGGAACAACGATTTTATCAATTTAAATAAATCTTATTAGTTACAAATTACTACATTTGGTGTAACTTAGTTTAAGACACACTTTTGGCTTGAAATCTGTTACTTTACTTTATTTTAGGCAAATTGAACCCAAGAGCTCTAAAAATGCTTACTGATCTTAGAGTTGGTGTTACCACAGCTATGGCTCTCTGATCGAAGCGTCAAACATGCTGATAATAAAAATGCCAAGACCCAAAGCATGAGTGTTACTCTTTTGCAAGGTGGTAACCTCAAAACTAAAACAACCTACTCAAAACAACTCTTTCTCTCAATTTAAACACCTACGATTGCTTTATTTTCAAAATATTCTCCTCTTAATTTAATCCCTTGCAAAGCATGCTGGGAACTACAATTATGATATTGTTCAAATGTACTTAAAGGGGTGGTCCACTATGATATCATATTTTAAACTTTAGTTGATGTGTAATGTAGCTGTGTGAACATAAACATCTATAAATGTAAGACGCTCAAAGTTCAATGCAAAGGGAGACATTGGCTCTTATGGAGTTAGCTTAGCAAAGCCTACAGCCAATGAAAGTTGGGGACTACAAAAAAATACATCCGGGTTAGTGATATCACAAACGCTTCAGGTTACATGCATTCACCATGCGCATACGCACTGTAGAAAAGGGGTGTGGCCAGAGGCGCTGTAATGTTATAGCAGACAAAGGTAAAATGCCGTCCAAAAGCTGCCATTTCCACAGAGCTCCTTCTGTATCTGGGCTACCAAAGGACATGACAAAGAGAAAAATGCATACTATTGTATTTTAGTTATGTTCCAGAGAATTATAAAAAATATATATAGCTAGCATTTGACAAAAGAGAGCTTCCATAATCTGTTCCAGTGCAGTGCTGGATTCGGCTAAAAACTCCTCAAAGTTGGAGCAGCTCCAACCATAATAGACGAAGCTGTGAATTGTGAGCCACAACCCATAAGTATTTTTATTTGTTCAAATTGATCTATTACATGCACAGTTTCTAGCGTTAATGGTATGTTGTAGCAAGGACGTAAACAAGGATGTAAACAACGGGAAATTCTGTTTTGCACTGTTAACAATTTAGCTACAAATTCGCATTCATCTGTCAAACCCCTGTAAACACTCACAGTCTTCGCCAGCGCTACAGTGTCTCTCTATGCAGCTGCTTTCCCTGAGTTCTACGTCTCAAATAACAAACTTGTAAAAGGTATGTGAAAGCTTCATATTACTTACACATGCTTATTCTGAATATATATGAAAGACACTTGTCAGATTTTATTTTAGAGAGCAGGCATGAGGTTCAGCTGTGTCCTCTTTATTTTCTGTCTGATTTAGGCTCAAACTGATACGGCTAACAGGTACTCTGACTGACAGTGTTTACACAGCTGAGGCACAGCACATGCTATTAGAGGCATGGCGCTTTTCCTGGTGACGTGGAGCCGATCTGCGAATCACAGCACAATATGTTAGCTGACCAATCAGAGCCTCTTGGAGGAACTAGGAAACAGAGCCTTTCGGAGGAACTAGGAAACATGACAGTGGTTTTCATGTTAGCGGAGTAGCTGTATATAATCAAAGTAAGATTTATGAAAAAAATAACGTGACCTTTTTACAAATGAAGCATGAGCACACATTGCTTTGCATCTTATAAACACAACCAAGCCTTAAAAATACACTCTGGACTACCCCTTTAATATTACTAGGTTTACAATGATTAGAAAATATTTAAATATTATAAGTAAATGAATAATAATATTTAACTCTTTCCTAATTTATTACATCAAGTAAATGCAGGGCTTAATTTGTGCCGGAACACGCCGGATCCGGAACCTCTGAAATTTGATCCGGCACCTTATTTTACTGATCCCCCTCCTCAACCGCCCTCCTCCCTCATCTGCTGTTCACTTTCACTTTCTTCCGCGACTCCCCAACCCTCTTCACTTTCGTCCATGACACCCACACCCTCCAGCCCCGCTCTTCACTTTCATCTGCAACACCTCTCCATCCTCGGGTAACATGCTGGATCGGTTAACCCGATCTGTTCCGGGACCTCACAATTCACAAATTAAGCACTGAGTAAATGTATAAATATTAAGTATTTACTTAGAAAATACTAGTTATCCTTGACACTTAATATTACAATTTAAAAATTATAAATTTAAATTAAAGTAAAATTAAAGTAAATTTATTAGATTTTACAACACCAAAAGTCATGTCTTTCAGTGTAATAATATACACTAACTACATGCACACACTGATCAGCCACAATATTAAAACTGCATGCCTAATATCCTGTAGGCCTCCCTGGATCTTCCAAAATAGCCTTGTTTACAAACAGGTATTCGATCAGCCCATTATGCTTAAGATATTTTAGAAGGCAGGAAATGAAGCATGCTAAGTACTTGAACATGACTTGCTGCCTTTCTGTTTGGAATGCATGCTTCGTAGACAGCTTTTTCTTTTCAGCTTTCGGATGCAGCCAATCAAATTCTGCAACTCCACTTCTTCCCCACTGTTTCCTGATGACAATTTCTCAGAGTCGCCCACTGTTGTTTAAATGAATAATATAGCAGCAAGTGTAATAAGCACTGACTTTTTAGAATGATGTAAGGTGACAATATAAACAATGCTAATATTTCTCTTGTAAAATGCAAACTGTGAAATAAAAGCTATAGAATAAAAAGCAAGTGCGAATTCAATATCACCTAAACTGACAATTCCCTGATATACATGATACACAATTTCATTACATTATATACACCTCGCTCCCTCTGGGAAAAAAAAAATTAAAATCAATTAACACAATTTATGCAGTTAATCCCCCTCAGGACAGATATTATGGAAATTTATATTCATATGGAAAATTCCCATCCCTTCTCATATAAATCAGAAAAGTGGTTGAGCGTGTACAGAAGAGATGGATTCAAATACCAGGTATATACAGCAACGCAAAGTATGTTCACTTGTGACCCAATCAACCAAAACACATCTTAATATCCGGTATATGCAGGGCCTCACTGTGCAGTAGTGCAGGTAGAAATTTTGTGTGAATTTTTTGTAATCTTTCTGTGCACATTTTTGTTTCAGTAGTCCAAACTGTCCACATCTGACAATTCCTGGCAGATAATTGCTTCATATTTTCTTAATATTGATCATTATTTCTTGCTCTTTACACTTACTAACTTTGAAAATGTTAGTCAACACAGCACACAAAAAATGGCAAAAATTCAAAACTGATTCATCAGCTGAATGTTGAATTTACAGTTTACAGTCACTGTGTGAAAACACACAATTTTTGTTATATTAGAAACACAAATGTGAAAATTTACTAGACTAGTACCTCATAGGGCCTCATGGACCGATATAAGATTCTGACGGTATGATAACCTTGGATAAAAATATCACGGTTTCATGGTATTGTGATTACTTCTCTAAAATATATTCTTTTTTTAAATGTCTGGGTAAAAAAACAAAAACTTTTTTCCTCATTTGTATTTATGGAGCAGTAAACATGTCAGGCTAAATAATTCAAATAAACCATTGACTTCTGTTGTCTTCCTTTGTTTCAAAAACACAGATTTCTTTACAATTTAAAATGGTATCTTTGAATATCTTTTCTGCTGAAGATGCCGTTGTCCAAAAAACAAAAAAAAAAAAAATTACACATACCTTAGGAAAGGTATAACAGAAAATTTTGGCGGTTTTAATACCCTGACTTTTCCAAACCATGCTATACCTTGAAAACAGTTATCGTCCTATGCCTAGTCACTCATATTTAAAAACACAAGAGACTAGTCTGGTAAATATTCAGATTCGCCACAGGATACATAATTAGAAGTTTACCAGTATCCAAATATATTACGATATACTGTATAATAAGGTGGCACAGTAGCTCAGTGGTTTAACACTGTCGCCTCACAGCAAGAAGGTCACTGGTTTGAGTCCCTGCTGGGCCAGTTGGCATTTCTGTATAGAGTTTATGCATAGGTTTTCCCCAAAGTCCAAAAACATGCGGCATAGGTGAATTGGATGGACTAAATTGGGCTTGGTGTATAAGTGTATGTGTGAATGCAAGAGTGTATGGGTGTTTCCCAGTATTGTTTTTGCGGCTGGATGGGCATCCTCTGCTTAAAAAATGCCAGAGTAGTTGGCGAATCATTCTGCTATGGCAACACCTGATAAATCAGGGCCTCAGCCAAAGGAAAATAATAAATGCCTACACAGTGCATCAGATTTTGCTCTCATAGATCAATTAGAAATATATACAGTTGAAGTCAGAATTATTAACCCCCCTGTTTCTTTTTTTCCCTAATTTCTATTTAACGGAGAGAAGATTTTTTTCAACACATTTCTAAACATAATAGTTTTAATAACTCATTTCTAATAACTGATTTCTTTTATCTTTGTCATGATGACAGTACATAATATTTGACTAGATATTTTTCAAGACACTTCTGTACAGCTTAAAGTGACACTTAATGGCTTAACTAGGTTAATTAGGTTAACTAGGCAGAATAGGGTAATTAGGCAAGTCATTGTATAACGATGGTTTGTTCTGTAGACTATCGAAAAAGTTTATAGCTTAAAGGGGCTAATAATATTGACCTTAAAATGTTTTTTTTTTTTTTTATTAAAAACTGCTTTTATTCTAGCCGAAACAAAACAAGTAAGACTTTCAGAAGAAAAAATATTATCAGGCATACTGTGAAAATTTCCTTGCTCTGTTAAACATCATTTGGGAAATATTTAAAAAAAGAAAGAAAAATTCAAAGGGGGGCTAATAATTCTGACTTCAACTGTATATATATATATATATATATATATATATATATATATATATATATATATATACACACACACACACACACATACACACATTTATACACACACACACACACACACACCAACACACCAACACAAACACGATGTTAGGGCAGCTATAAAGGTAAAAGAACTGTAAAATGTTGGGCCAGATGAGATGGACTTAATTGAATTGTACCAGTTGTTGTTTATTTGGTAGTACTATTGATATCTTTTTCAACACAATGGAAACAATTTTGTTAATTGGGACGCCCCTGCAGGTAATTCCCCTAAAGGTTACCTACAGGGAGCAATCATGTCCAGTTACAGCATCCTCTGAACTTTGAGAAAAAAATATGAAATTTAAAATCAAGAAGAATTCTCAGCTTTTGAAAAGGTTTTATTTTATTATTTTGCATGCTTACATCACATTATCTTTTTCAGCTCATTGTCATCATTCATTCATTTTCTTTTCGGCATAGTCCCTTTATTCATCAGGAGTCGCCACAGCAGCATGAACCACCAACTTATCCAGCATATTTTTTTACGCAGCTGATGCCTTCACAGCCACACCCCAGTACTGGGAAACATTCATACATTCACACTCATACACTACAGCAAATTTCTGAAGAGTTCAGTACATGGTAATAACATACTATGTGTCTCAAACACAATTGTTTCCGTAAATCTCATTTCTATGAAATCTTGATGAAATACAGGCCAATCCTAACAAAACACAGACCCTGACATTACAGAATTATTAATATGCAAGCTAGGGATGGGACAAAATATCAATATGCTGATTTATCGTGATATTTCCGGCCGTGATACATTATCGATACTCTGGTGCCAAGTATAGATATTTATCTAAATGTACAAAAAATCTAAATGAATTAATCAGTCTTACACTGCAGCTGTTTACCGCTTTGGCTGCAGTACACCTATAATGGCCCATAATCCATAACCCATAATAAACAATACATCAGAGATGCACCAGTATCATTTACATCACTGACAGATGAGCCATTGGAATACTGAAAATCTCAAGCATATGAATACCTTCTTCAGTCCAAGTTAAACTCCATGTCTGTGTTTTTCAGACATCCCACCTCTCCCAGAAACTTTAGCAAGTTTCTCCCTCACACTTCGCTAGATCAATTTACAAAGGAGATTGTGTGTCAGTGCTGTGAAATACAGGAATTTGTGCTCGAACTATTTAATTCCACCAACATTTCTATTAGATACAGATATCAACAGGACACGAACATATCATTTGAAGGGCCTCATGATTATTTAACCATTACAGACCTTGGGAAAGTCTTGTAGGTGGTATTATGAAAACTTTGGCTGAAAATGTTAGGGAAATAAAAAAAATGTTAAAATGATGTTCTTTTTAAATTGAGGAGTAAATAAGTAATGTTCTCCCCTGCTGGACACATCATACAGTAAGTGTTCAGAGGAGTCTGGTCTCACCTCTCTGAGCATTCTGATCAGTTACTGTTCTTGAAGAAAAAACATTCATCTAGTGGGAATGCATGATTTTTCATTAAAAATAAACCAGGGCTAAGCATAAAATGTTTCCATAAAATAAGCTGGCCAAGATGTTGTTAAGTTTACAGAAAACTAGAACATTTTTCTTAAACATAAATTCCACAAAACTAAGAGGCTGCTGCTCTGATTAATTTAGAGATGTGACCTTTTCAGTCACAAACTGCTCTCTGCACATCAGCTTTTTAAAGCTTGTTTGACAGCTGTGCACTTGTTTTACATTATTGCAATTCTATAAAGCATGCTGTTAATAAAAGAATTGTATCTTATAACTTTTTGGTGCATTTTGCCCCTTTATTTACAAAAATCATAGATTACTGTTGATGGTTTTCTTGTGATATATGTCAGAATCGCTGATATTGTGATACAGTATATCAATATCATGAGCAAAATATTGTGAGTTAACCTTTAGGTTAACCTGTGATTCTCCCACCCTTAATGCACGTCCCCAGCAGCATTTGATTGGCCTCAGAATTTCCTAATGATATCTTTTATCTTAAAATGTATATTGTGAAACGTTACATTTAAATATCACATGAATATTTGCGGGGCCGCACGGTGGCGCAGTGGGTAGCATGTTCACCTCACAGCAAGAAGGCCCCTGGTTCGAGACTCGGCTGGGTCAGTTGGCGTTTCTGTGTGGAGTTTGCATGTTCACCCCGTGTTTGCGTGGATTTCCTTCAGGTGCTCCGATTTCCCCCACAAGTCCAAAAATATGCAGTATAGGTGAATTGGGTAAGCTAAATTGTCCATAGTGTATGTGTGTGAATGGGTGTGTATGGATGTTTCCAAGTGATGGGTTGCAGCTGGAAGGGCATCCGCTGCATAAACCATATGCTGGATAAGCTGGAAAATAATTTTTAACCACTTGAAGTATGATTACTTTGCACATTTATTTCAGAGTACATCATGCTGTGTAAATATTTGAGACCTGAGCCACAAAATCCAGAGCCATTCTGATAGATATGCAAACTACGCAATTCTGATAGATATCAGAGAACAATTGACACAATTCATTCTATGGCATCTTTAAGAACTGGTTAAAGGTTCCCAATACTACATACTATGGTGGCAGAAGATTGATGGGGACTCTATCAGTGAGTGAGACAAAACAATACGGGAGATGGGTCTGAAATACGGGAGACTCCCGGGAAAACGGGAGTGTTGGGAGGTATGATATAAATGTAAGGAATTAATTAATTAATCCTCACTACGCAAACACATTAAGAAAACATGCAGCAAATTCTCACAACACATGCAAATGGAACAAATGAAAATATTTTAAGAGTTCACACTCAGATGATGATTGATAATAAAGCGGTTTGGCATGCTGTCCCGGGAGAGAGCCCTGATCCTTGAGCCCGGGGCTCCCTCCCGTTTGAAGCTCAGCTCAGGTAGGTCTCGAGAACTCCCCTACTTGTGAACTGCTAAGATATTTCTGACTAAGAGTTGCCTTAGGATGTTATTTTGAAGTAGTCAATTTACTTATGGTGTATGTCTTTGGACGGTGGGAGGAAACCGGAGAACACGGGGAAAACCCACGCGAAACACGGGGAGAACATGCAAACTCCGCACAGAAACGCCGACCGGCTCGGAGAGTGCCGAACCAGCGGGGTTCTTGCTGTGAGGCAACAGTGCTACCCACTGGGCCACCGTGCCAGCCTATCAGAGAAGGGGAGGAGTAGGGGTGGAAGGGGGAATTCTACAAGACGAAAATGACTGGAGTAGAAGGCTCTGGTAATTTATAGTGTGTCAGTATTCATCTGATTGGTGCAAATATACAGAGCTAATGCGGTACCAGCTGTGTTCAATCATAAGCACGTGATAGGTAGGTGATCTAAAAGTGAGCTTTTTTTTAGCACCCTGATTAAACAATTCCTTTGTCTTTTCCATATTATAAGCCGAAATAAACTGACTATTAACTGTGAAACGTTATTACAGTAGATAACTAAATTGACTTAAAATCCTCAACTAGATATTAGGGTTGTCACGATACTGGATTTTGATACCAATCGGTTCTGAAATTTTAAAAATTGAAATTTTCCATGAACATTTGAACGCTGTGAAGCACTTTCTTTGAACAACTTAACCAACGCTTGTTACGGTCTGTGGGAGTTTGTATTTTTGTGCTTTCTCCCTTTCTGTTTTTCCTTGCTTCCCCTCGCTCTCGCTCTCCCTCTCCTTGTCTGTCATTCACTCTTTGTCTCGCCCTATCATCTTTTGTTCCGCTATTTTCTCTCTCCCAGGTACCTGCTGATTGGATCCCAAGCCTGTCACTCCTCATTAGGGTGTTTCCTCGTAGACCAATCGGGCTTCGTTCCGCGGACTTTAAATTTGACCGGCACGTGTTTGACAGTGATGTGTGTGTGTGTTGGTTTGTGTTGTGTACGCTCGCTTCTGATTATGCTTTGTTTTGTTCCGTGTCTCTGAATAATTATACACAAATGTAAATTAATTAAATAAAAATAAAGAGTTTATCATTCCTTTTTGGGGAAAAAGGAATAGGTTACTAAGTCGCACGACATACAATTTGCCCGTAGGTATTTATATTGTTCCGAAACACTAGGTAAGTGGGTGAGCGCCGCTTTTTGTATTTTTGTTTATTATTTCAGGGAGTTTATGTTATTGGCATCGCACACGCTGAAGATTTCGGTTTCTTTTTCACATTTTGGTTTTCTCTAGTAAGTTTAGAGGGGATCTTGTGTTCTAGTTTAGGTGGCTTTTTGTTTTGTTTAGTTCTTTGCTTTGGCGCCACTCTAGTTCTTTTTCCCCTAAAACTTTTGGTTTAATTATATTTCTGTTTGTTTTTTTTATGTATTGTACAAAGCGCACACATATGCCTCTCTTTTGTTGGCTTTTGTTCTTTTTCTCATAGATGATTAAACGAATTGTTAAGATCGTGTCCTTGTGTTTTTTTTCATCCATTTACTCCAGTAATAATCTAATCCGTTGTGTTCACGAGCTCAACAGAAATGACAGTGATTGGCTGTGAATGTCATCGGTTCACCGAACTTACCGCTGTTTACTGCGTGTAACCACAGATACAGGGACACTGGAGCGATTTAAAGCCGCAAGTTATCAGCGGATCGCTCATATGTCAGCTTATAGACAAACCAGTTGATCAACGTGACCTTGAAATGCTCCAGTGTCCCTGTATCCGTGGTTACATGCAGTAAACAGCGGTGAGTTCGGTGAACCGATGACCTTCAAGGCCAATTACAGTCGTTTCTGTTAAGCACGTGACACAATGGCAAATCAGCGCTTACCTCAGTGGTAATGATTTAAGAAAGTGCTCCACAGCACTCAAATGTTCACGGGGAATGGTAATGATGGAAAGGACAACATAATACAAATACAACATGCTAACTTCGGTAAACCTTTTTTTTTTTTCAGATCAAAATGTTTATGTGTTGTGAGGATTTGCAGGTCCTTTTTCTACTGGTGTTTGCGTTGCAAGTATCTGCAGCACATTTTTCTATTTGTGTTTGGTTATGAGTAGGCCCACACGGAATCTGCACGCGCAGAATTCCACAGATTTTCTGCAGATTTTCCGCAGATTTTTAGCCCATCATTAATTCTGTTTATTTACTTAAAGTGAACTATTTACAGTTAATCTAATTGGATTTGCATTTTAAACATTAAATACAAGTTAAAAAGATATTATTTTTCATTTAACATATTAAGGTTTTAGTTATGATACTCCCAAAATAATTCCGCAGAAATCCGCAGATTTTTACCAAAATTCTCAGCAGAAATAGCAAAAAACGTCCGCAGATTCCGTCTGGCTCTAGTTATGAGTATCTTCAGCACCTTTTTCTATTTGTGTTTGTGTTATGAGGATTTTGCAGAATGTTTTCATATTTGTGTTTGTGTTGTGAGGATCTGCAGCGCATGTGCTGTCAAACTGATAAAGATGCTTTCTTAATTTGCTGAGGTTTTTTCTATGCTTTCTTAAGTTGCAGCTCTCTCGTCCATCGTAACATACAGCCAATTTATGTTTTAAATCACTCAACAAAATATAGAAGTGTTAGTTACATCATTTCAACAGAGCTTACAAGCTTTTAGGTCAATCAGTTTTGTTTTGTTTTTTGTTTTTTGTGTGGACACAATGGAATTGCACTTTTTCAGTATTTGTCAGTAATAGATTCTACAAGCACATTCACAGATCTCCCTGAAGCTAACAATGATTGTTTCAGAAAACATGAAGTAACAGAGGTAAGCGCTTATACATATGTAAAAGGTCACTTTGATCATCCCATTATATTTAGGGCACCTGTAATGGAATGGTGAGATGAATTTAAACAGAAAAACAAACAGAGAGTGTGAGATATGTGGTATTCCATTCATCTGGGAAACTGCTGTGGCGTGTCATGTAAATGAAGTTGGTTTAAGATGTTCCAGGGTCACAACACAGAGGAGCCCTGCTGTGGTATTATCCATGACTGCGCCCAGAGATAGATGACTCACTTGGTCTTTCAATATTTATCATTCAGGCACAGAACAACATTTCAGGTGCACTTAGTGGATGCTGAGGCTAAATTGGAGGGAATCCAAACGTTGTAAAAATTCTGAATGCTTACAGGAAGAGAGCCCAGAGGCGACATGAGTGGACAAAAGCAAAAACATAATAAATAAAATGAATCATGCGGCTCATATTTCAGATTTTAAGAGTTGGACAATCTAAAATTGAGGCTCTGATGTTTATGTGAACAGGCCAAAAATTAAAAGGCTAAATTGATATTGTTTATGCTGAATTTAATACATCAATGGTCATAGTGTGTTTAAAAATAATTATTATTGTATGAGGCCATTATAATATACAAAGCCTACATTTACCATTACAATGGGTGGTTATAAAAAGCTGTTGAAACCTTTATGATATCTTTTTCTGTTAAACACAAAAGAAGATGTATTGAAAAACCTGTAACCACTGACTTACACTACCGGTCAAAAGTTTGGGGGGTAGGTTTTTTTTATTTTATATTATTATTAATAATAATTTTATTTAATAATTTAAATAAAATTATTCTGTTCATCAAGTCGGCATTTATTCAATGTAACAAAAAGGTTAAATTGTTTAATACTTGTTTATTAAATATTTATTAACTACTGTACTTATTGGGTCACACTTTATTTTGATGGTCCGTTTGTTGAATTTAAGTTACATTGCATATACATGCCAACTAATTCTCATTAGATTATAAGTAGACTGTTAGGTTGGGGTTAGGGTTGGGGTTAGAGTTAGGGTTAGTGTAAGTTGACATGTACTTGCAAAGTTTCTTATAGTCAGTTAAATGTCTGTTGAAGGAGCAGTGTCAGCAGATATTAAGCAGACAGTCTACTAATTCTCAAATGGACCATCAAAATAAAGTGTTACCACTTATTGTTTGTAGTTTCAGAAAAAATGTCATTCTTGGTTTTATTACTATTACCATTAATAATAATAGTATTAACAATAATAATAATAATAATAATAATAATAATAATAATAATAATAATAATAATAATAATAATATTAATAATAATAATAATAATAATAATAATAATAACAATAATTTACATTAGAATGATTTTTGAAGGATCATGTGACTCTGAAGACTGGAGGAATCCATCTGAAAAAATCCCTGGAATAAATGATTAAATTAAATATAATTATAAACTACTTTTTAACAGTTATTTTAGTGCAGGGGTGTCCAACCTCAGTCCTGCAGGGCCGGTGAGAGTTTAGCTCCAACCCTAATCAAACACACCTGAACCAGCTAATCAAGCTCTTACTGGATATACTAGAAACTTCCTGGCAGGTGTGTTGAGGCAAGTTGGAGCTAAACTCAGCAGGACACCGGCCCTCCAGGACCGAGTTTGGACACGCCTGTTTTAGTGCAATAACACAATTACATTACAATTAGAATTTTTGATTAAATAAATGCAGCCTTGGTGAGCAAGAGAAGCTTTTTTTTAAATATTTTAAAATCCTACTGACCTCAAACTTTTGATAGTGTACATAGCACACCGGTAGTGTACAGTACATAGTACTTGTTTATTCTACTATTAAAGTCAATAGGTTTCTTCTTTGTTTAAAATATCAGAGGGGTTTTTTCAACAGAAGAAAGAACATCCTAAAGGTTTGAAACAAAGAGCGAGTAAATGACAATTTGATCATTTAGGGTGAACTTTCCCTTTAACCTTGAGAATTTATCAAATAAGTAAATAAGGTTGGAAACTATTTAAGGGTGAGCAAATAGGAAGTAAACTATCCCTTTAACATAATAAGTGGTTATAGCATAAATTAAATGTGGCAAGAACATAAGAACTGATAAAAAACGGATTTGGTGAGCAAAATCGAAACTGGGATCATTAAAATTAAAATGATACTCAACCTCACTGGCTTTTTACCTGCATATTATGAAAATGTTAACCCTTTATTAGCACTGATGCTTCCATGCTTAATTCTACCCAATACCAAAAACCCAACTTCTATTCTTCTAAGCAGATAATTAGTAGTTTATTCAGAAAAAAGTATTAGTTAATGGTTTGATAATGGTTTGTTAGTAGTGTGAATTGTACTTTAAACTAAAACGTGACATGTTTTAACAGTTAAGTAAATATGTCCATATTGTTTTGTTTTTCTAACAATCTGAAATTAATCTATACAGTAGTGTCGGGTTGAAAAAGATACATTAATAAAAAATAATTTACAGATAATCAGATTTTCTTATTTGTTTTGGTTAAGTTATAGCAACAACACAAATGCATTTAATTTTGCAAACAACACGTCTTTTGCTTACATTTTTTACAATAATACAAAATTTAAATGGATTACACCAGTCATTTGGGGGTCACTGCCATAAAAGAAAAATGCAGAAATGTACAGAAATTAATAACTTGAAAAAGCAAAAATAATCTTACTAGTATATAAACCAGTCCAAATGATTTAAAGTGGAATGAAAACATGAAAGAACATCTGCAGAACATGAAACACATGTATGCTGTAATGCTACAAAAATAAAGGTCCACAATTGCAGGTCCATATTCAAAAACAGTCAAGTCACAAGAGAACAAAACAATTTATGCAACCCAGACACATAAAACTAACAGGTAAGCACAGAACCTGCAGCAAGATTAATAAAGACAGATCGTGCAGATATTGCAAAAAGAAACAAAAAGTAAAAATAGGGTGCAACAAAAAGCTAAGACAAAACAGAAAGAACAAAAAAAAGGGTAAAAGAGCCTTATTAGCACAAGCTGGGGGTTTTGCTTGGTGTTGCATGCGCAGTTGTTCATCCTGACCCCCGTCATACTACAGCCTGTGTTCGCAACTTTCAGATATCCCACATAAAGTAATTAAACTGCGTAATAGATGATGACAGTTTTCACTGAGTATTTTTCCAGCACTGATAGCACTAATGATGATTTATGATGTTGGCCCTTTAATGAACATAAAATGATTTATTATTAGCAAAAATCTGCAAGCTAGCAGTTAAAGATTGTGAGACTCATATTTTAATTCATTGCATAGTTTAAACATATTAATTTTTGTTTTCTCTTAGAAAAAATTATGTATGTGTGCTTGCACATGATTAATCTTCAGCCTGCCGAGCACACAATAACTTCATTTATTCATATACTGAACATAGTCATTTATTGTTTTATTTACTGTACTCGTTCTGTATAATTTACAGAATCTAAATTGCTGAAACTTTGGTGTCAAAAGGCAAACATATATTATGCAGGAAATTGAAGGTTCTTAAAAACACATGCATCTGAAATCAATATGCATGCTAAAAAATGTTCTCTTCAAAACAGAATCCTATTAAAGCCAGAAATAAAGGCCCTGGGGCAGTCACTGGGGCAGTATATTTTTAAAAGGCTCACATTTGTATATAATGGGTCATACACAAAAAGTGCAACAGTGTACCTTTAGGTGACAGTTTTTTTGTCTGAAAGTGCGTACTCTCAATAGGCACTGTTGCCCTGAACCGTGACAAAGCGCGGTTGTCCCAGTTCCCTCTCCTCCGACGGCCTGCACTCACATTGTACCCGAGCCAGAGCGCGCTAACATCATCGATGATTCGCTGTTCAGTTTAACAGAGAGAAGCGCTCTCGCTCAGCACAGTGGAGATTGCTTTAGTTATATTGTTTTGTATGATGTTTAGGCGTTTGGTATGCAGTGACAGTCAAATTTTTTGCAAAACAGATCCACAACTTTTGACACTCATAAATGATCCTAAAAGCCCTCATGCAGCAGGTATTAGGAAGTTTGCTGAAGGTGAAGCTGACGTGCAGCGAAGGGATTGCGTCTTTAATAAACTATGACAGTTCTCAGTCATTGAAAAGTAATGATTAGTAAATCCATATCAAAGTCCCTTAAAAGTGACGTCGCGTCTTCAGTTTCGCTACAAGCACTCAAACTACAAGCGTACCGCGCCAAAGCCCAAACGAACTGGTCTCTGGCACACCTCTTCCAACCAGGCCAGGGCCGGCCAACTGAACCGTGCCTGAGCCCGATTCAGAGCACTCATACTCGTCAAACGAACCGGGAAACGAGCCTGGGCACGGTTTGGATAGCATAGTGTGAGTAAACTCTTAGGACAATTCAGTTTACCGATTCTTGAGGAGTACAGCAAGTGGTGCTAAATATAAATAAATGAAATTAAAAAACGTGTACCTAGACAAATAAAACTAGATTTTTGTACACTACCTGACAAAAGTCTTGTCATCAATCCCAGTTGTAAGAGCAACAAATAATAACTTGACTTCAGTGGAGTAGTTGATCATTTGGAAAAGTGGCAGAAGGTAGATTTTTCCAATGAATCTGTTGAACTGCATCCCAGTCATCACAAATACTACAGAAGATCTATTGGAACCCGCATGAACCCAAGATTCTAACAGAAATCAGTCAAGTTTGGTGAAGGAAAAATCATGGTTTGGGGTTACATTCAGTATGGGGGTGTGCAAGAGATCTGCAGAGTGGATGGCAACATCAACAGCCTGAGGTATCAAGACATTTGTGCTGCCCGTTACATTACAAACCATAGGAGAGGGCAAATTGTTCAGCAGGATGGTGCTCCTTCTCATACATCAGCCTATATATCGAAGTTTCTGAAAGCAAAGGTTAAAGTGCTTCAGGATTGGCCAGCCTAGTCACCAGATATGAACATTATTGAGCATGTCTGGGGTAAGATGAAGAAGGAGGCATTGAAGATGAATCCAAAGAATCTTGATGAAATCTGCAAGAATGCTTTCTTTGCCGTTCCAGATGACTTTATTATTAAGTTATTTGATTAATTGCAGGGATTTATAGATGCAGTTGTCCAAGCTAATGGGAGTCATACATAATATTAATTATTTTTCCATTGCACCATGCCTTTATATTCTGTACTGTACATTATTAATGTACATTATAGACAAGACTTTTGTCCAAGCAAAGTCAGACCTTCCTGTCATAATTAAATAATTAAAAATCAAGGTATGATCAAATTTTATTTTGGTAAAATAAGCGCAATATAGAGGCCTTTGACTTGTATATAAGCCACTTTTGATACCAAATGATTAACTAGAGGTCAAGTTATTATTTGTTGTTCCTAAAACTTTGATAGGTGACAAGACTTTTGTCAGGTAGTGTATCTTGCATGCCCTTACACACAGCTGTAGTTTGATACAACCTCCCAACGTATCTCTTTAAAAAAAAGATGATTTTCTTTGTCACCACTTAATGTCAACATCATCATACACAAATTAGCAATCAAAATGTTTTTTAAAACACTTTCTCATGTTAGGGGAGAGACTGCATTTTCACATGGGACCAACATTTATTCAACAAGTATAAAATGACAATACTGACAAAGCTGAAACATCTGACAGTGGTAATGAAAACCTGAAATTCTAGCTATCAAATGGATATAATCCATCAATTACTGTATGAAAACAACAAAAAAAAATAGAAGATGCTGTTTCAAAACCTCTATCATATGGAGTTTATGTAGCAGTCAATTATTTTTTTGTTGCTGCTATGCTACTTCAACCTGCTTCAGGGCGGGTGTTGGGGAATCATAAAAAAAAAACTAATAATTTCCTCAGAAACTGGATGATGATGTTGACATATTTTGGCTGTGACACATGATATTTTACCATCAGTATTTAAAATATTCTATACTTATAAAATGTATCTGAACCTACTGTATTTGGCACTGACGTAGTATGAAGAGATGGGTTGCTTCTCAACATGCATTCTTAAGCGTTCTTATGTCCTTAAGTTCTCGTGTAACATCATCATCAACCGTCAAAGACTGAAATTCATGTTATAATATGTTTTATTCGTATTGTACAAAGTATAAAAACAATAATTCATGTTGTATGAATGCTGTAATGTTTAAATATTTTCTGTTAAAAATACATGAAGGTCATGTGACCATCAGGAAGATTGCAGCATCTCATTTCTCACAGGACGCGTTCTGTGTTCTCGCGGTCTCCCAAGTTTGTTCTTCCGAGGAAACCTGGCAAGACCGCTCTCCACGAAAACGCAAGTCTGTTCTCAGAGTTCTTGGAATTGGGAAACAGCCATAGGCTCTCATAAGGTGGTCCTCTAAAGTAAAACCTGTCCCTGGTGTTAGCTAATTTATTACAGTCTAATAAATGCATGACAGTGTTGACATAAAATGGGGACACGACTTAAAATTTTTATAAAACTTGCACGCATCATTGAAAAATAACCTTGATTTAATATGAGATATCATTTACAATTGCTTATGATACAACCTTTCATTTTTCATTATTAAATTTTATTTTTATCTATTTAATTACATATGAATCACTGAACCCATCTCTGTAGACACACTTAAGCTTTAGATGGAGTGAGAAGACTATAAGTGCCATAAGCATGATATAATAATGATAAAGTTCATTTGAAGGGGATAGTTGTGTTATATGGCACATATTTTACCCCCTTTTCATGTTTTAGGATAAGTCTTTTTGTGTCTCCAGAATGTGTCTGTATAGTTTCAGCTCAAAACACCCATCAGCGTATTTATTATACCTTTCAGAATATTGGAATTTTCTGCTTTGAACACAATGTAGCTGTTATTGTGGCCTACGCCTTTATTACTAGTACTTCCTGCCCACCATTCCCACGTACCTGTCAGACTGTGCCTCAATCTCCGCCTCGGCTGCGTCAGATAAACAGCACAGTGACATACGTGAAGCAAGCAGATCTCACGTAACTTTTGTGAGAGACTACAACAGTAAAAACTTTTTCACTTATTTGACGTATTTGTTGTGGAGTTGCAACGAGGTTGTTGCTAGATCGGATTTGGTTGCATTTGGAAGTTAACGAGAATTATTTATATTATGTATTACATTTCCTATTTATTGTATTTTATTAACACCTACCCCCACCCCAACCCTAAACCCAACCGTCACAGTAACGTAAAAACAGTAGTTGTACAGAGTATTATTTATGCTATCTATTAAATTACCCAATAAATTGTATTAATTTTCCACCTACCCCCACCCCAACCCTAAACCCAAATGTCACAGTACTGTAAAAATATTAATTCTTGTTATATAGTGTCATAAAAAATGCTACTATAATTGATGTACATATCGCACTTCCGGCCGGCCACGTATCCGATCTAGACTTTACCTTGCAACGATGAGTCACATAAAATGTCGCTACAATGCCGTTACAGTTCACGCATGCACACACATACAATGGACACAAACACAGTGCGCACATTTAACTTTGGATGTCAAATGTGGTGCATTAATATCTACTGCTGTATGGACATCCGTTATGTTAATGTACAAAATAAACCTGATTTAACGTCCACAAACTGGGATTGAAGCGTCTTCTTTTATAATTGTACTGACATGTGGCTGTGGTGATAAAGTAAAGATGGTAAAAGCTTTGGAAACTTTTATTTAATTTGATGAAGATTGATGATCACAGCAAGCTGAACAGATCTTTTAATCCCAGTTGATTTGCGCACGTCCTGTCTTGTTGATATGATTATACATGCTACTGTGAAAACATGTTAATATGCGGCTGCCAATCAATTTGGTGGGCGGGGAAACTGCATTCCTACGTCACGTTGCGGTGGGCCTCAAAAAGGGAGAGATTTGGATCCTATTTTAATCAGGGAATTTAAAAAAAAACACTTATTGTCTTTACAGTATATCACTCCAATATGACAGTGGACACACTATACCTACAGTAAACACAGTTCTGTACAAACAGCTTACAAAAGAAGATTTTCATCTTAGGTGACTTTTAAATGGACTCCAATAATAATCCCTCAAAACATTTACAATTTTTTAAAATATTTTAATTTCTAAACCTAATATTAGTAGTAATTTGTGGCCAGATTTTGTCCCATGTATCAAGAATCAGTGAACTATTTTTGTAGCTTTTGTTTCATTGTTTATCCCCTTAGCATTTTTAAATTAGTAAAGCTTAGATCAGCTAACTAAATAAATTTGGCCTGTATTTGCTTTATAAGAAAACATTATCTATTGCAGAGGTGTCCAAACTCGGTCCTGGAGGGCCGGTGTCCTGCATATTTTAGTTCCAACCCCAATCAAACACACCTGAACCAGCTAATCAAGCTCTTTCTAGGTATACTAGAAACTTCCAGGGAGGTGTGTTGAAGGAGGTTGGAGCTAAACCATGCAGGACACCAGGACCAAGTTTGGACACCCCTGATCTATTGTATTTGTTCTAATAAATGAAGTTTAAAAAAAAAATGTGATGTGGTGTGTGTGTGTGTGTGTGTGTGTGTGTGTGTGTGTGTGTGTGTGTGTGTGTGTGTGTGTGTGTGTGTGTGTGTGTGTGTTGCTTCTATATATTAACTACATATTAACTATATTTTAGAATATTTTGTAGAATATATTTTAGATTCCATATATTAACTATATTTTAGAGGTCCTATATTTTAGAAGAGTAATTTTGTAAACATGTAAGTTTTCAAAGTCCAAAAAAATCTACTTTTCAAAAAGATTTGTGCAACAATGGTTTTTTTTGAGGTTGAGTAAAAATCCTACGAAAATCTTTTTTTAATCAAATCAAATGATTTTATTGATAGCATTGGTTCTTAAGGCAAAGTTCTTGAGATAGAGCAGCTCTAACATATTATAAGAATATGCTTGCATGAAACATTGTACAATATATGAGACATAAAACGTGAATGTGCCACCAGGTGGAAAATGTCTCCACACAAGGGCCAAGTCTAGCATCTGGAAACTAGCACGTTTCATTTCTACTGCCCTTGTCTAATAGGTGTTTAAAGTTCATTGGACAATTGTAGCCATGTTTTTTTATATATGCCATTGCGATAAGCATGCCACATTTCAAGTCAATTGAATTAATGGTCATGTGGTCACAGCCTCATAGCACCACCATGTAGCCTAAGTTAACTACTACTTTAGTGTGACTGCTTCACTGTGGATTGAGCTCATACTGTACACGTGTTCCACATATTTCCACAAAATCTCATTTTGTTTGTAGAGTTAATCAATTGGAGACACTAATCAGAAGGAAAGTGAGTAAGTGAATCAATATTTTAGCAAAAACAGTGAATTTAAATTTCACTTCTGATGGAATCAAATTGAATTAGAAGCCTGCAGTAAGTGGTTAAGGAATTATGAGTGATGTTGTGCTTTTTATTGCTGTATTACAAGCATCAAAACGATCACATCATTCATGAAAGTTTCAAATCTCTGCAATATACGGTTTGGTCTACCTGATCATGATTATGGTGTGCATACTGCATTTGGTTATTGGGTCACAAAGACATTAATTGACTGTCCATGCATACAGTGCATTCTTATCACCCACACTAACAATAAATTAAACTGAATGCACTGTGGTGACCTTTATCACATGTCAAACTAATGCTTGCAACTCACACTGTGGCAATCCATTACGTCCTCAACTACACTGATTAGAGCTTGGAAAGAGTCGAGGCAGTCACAATTCCTAGGTATAATTTTAACAGTTCTAAGGCCACGACAGTACAGGAGTTAATGGCCGTATATGTTAATCGGGGGTGTGAAGGTAATTTCCCTGTCAGAGATCAGAGAGCAATAATGGCTGAAGGGTGTGGATGTTTTTTCTCCTGGTGTGCGAAGCAGCTGTCTGAGAGTTACACAGAAATATACTGCCATGAAAGCTCTTTTATCAGACTTTGTCTCAAAGGTAAGCTAAGTGCAGTTGAAGATATAGCTAATTCTTTAACATCTGAAAATGTAACAAAAAAGGGTTAATCTATGGTATTCATTAAGGCAATGTTTAACGCTTTTATAAAGGCAGTGGTGGTTCCAGATTAGAGTATTTATAGGACTAGTTTAAAAGTAAATCAACACCCTATAATAGCTACAAATCTGCAACTGTAAATCTGTCTTGTTATTCTTTAAATGTGGGTTTTTTCCAAACTGGGGTCCTGGGTTAATACCAAAGGCAAAGAGAGAAAAGTTGCGAACTCCATTTACTTCAATGGAACTTTTTCCAACAGCAATGGTGGCGTTTATAGTGCGCTCACACCAGACGCGGATGAAGTGTGAGTGATTAACATGTTAAGACAATGCAAAGACGCAAATAGACATCCTGTGGCATGAATCGTGCAGCGCAAATTATGCGATTTGAGCAAATGAAGAGGTGCGAGTTGAGCATTTTGTGTGTTTGACGTGCTTAACGCGTGAATCGCTCGAGTTGGAAAATCTGAACTTCAGCTGACATTCGCTGTTAACCAATCAGGAGCTTGCTCTTGTAGGGGCGTGATTATGACATAGTGCTTGTTGTCAGGCCATCAAACAGGGCTCGGCTCAGTTGGAAGCACAGCTGAAAGATTCCATCATCTAGGTATAGTCTCTGGAGGAGTTGATGAACTTACCGAGCTAGGTGCACCTCAGAAAGGATCTAGTGGACTCAGACATGGCGCCAAACAAATCTGTGCTGTTTTTCAGCATTCCTAAAGCACATTACAGCTATTCTCTCAATAAAATCCATGTTAGCCATTTAGCAACAAAGCTAGAGTTACCGGGCAGATAGAAGCCCTGCCCATGATGCGAATCCATGTCTATTGTGAATTGAATTTGACACGCGAATGAAGTGAGTAAACTCAAAATGTTCACGCATCTATTTACAAACGAATAGCATAATTTATTCATGCATGATGGTCCTGGTGTGAACACAGCATTAGAGCCTCTCAATAGTTCCCGGAAGTTAGCACTTACAGCCGGGTGACAGGTAAAGACACTTGGTTTTGTACTATTGAAAGGTACAAAGTTTTAAAAAAATAAGATTGTGCATGTGTTAATGTTATCTAACAGTATTTGAATTAACCACAAAGCACTTCCTGGAACTATTTGAGGCCCCGTTTACACTAATATGTTTAAGATTTAAAACAGCGTTTTAGAATGAAAACTATCCACGTCCACACTGGTGTTTCACCTAGCATTTCTGAAAAACTCTCCATCTATACTACATTGATGAAAACACACATCACGTGATCACACACACTCTGGCATGCGATGCAGCGTATGGGCATCTGAACTCCAGGCAGTCATCTGCCCAGATAAGAGCTGTGCACGTCAGACTGTTCATCAAGGATCTCCCGCTGGATCTAATCTCACTATATTTGTTAAACGTGATATTTAATTCATCTTGTTGTCTATATCTAACAGCATATTTCCCGACTTTGGTCTTTTGAATCTATTACTTGTTCTTAGGTAATGTGTTTTGGCTGAGCGCAAAGATTAAGCCTATTAATTAAAGTAACCATGTAACACTGATTCTGCACATTTGACTGATTGGTTGCATTTATTTCCTATATTGTATAAACTTATTGTACGTTATACTTTTATAATGGCCTTTATTGATTATTAAAACTGATATTCAGCAAAAGAGAGGGTACTGTATGTTTTGTATTTTTGACGAGAATGAAACGAGGCTGTTATGTTATGTTATAGGCTCCGTTTTGTTATAAATATGCATACAGTGAAGATGACGGTCATATAAATATGTAGCTACACGACGTCTCAAATATTTGGTGTTTGTTAAGTTGCTAATATCAAAACAGGCAGTTCCTCATATCATGTTTTCATTTTATTGTTAAGAAAGTGAAACAACTTAGCAGGGTGATGTGAATGAGGTTGTAGAGTACACTGTTCCCTTTGAAGATTTACCCGACGAGTCCTCTGGAGTTTGATTTTCCATATCAAACCTGCGAAGTCTGAACTTACAAGGAGAGGATGCAGGACTGAACTTTGTGTAGGCTACTTAATATTGAGGAAAAAGCCCCAATCAGAGAGGCGAATGTCTGCAGCCCCGCCTCCGTTTTCAGATGTCTCTGTTTTCCCCCATCCACATTAACACGGAGCAGCAGCGTTTTAAAATGAAAATGGCCTCTTCACAATTTCCAAAAAGCTCAGTTTTTGGCGCTTGAAAACTCCAGCGTAGTGTGGACGAATGGCGTAACCTTAGCAAAATGTATGCATTTTAAAACTAAAACGTATTAGTGTAAACGGGGCCTGAGTCTACATGAATCAAACAAACATTTTGGACTTTGTTGTCACAACTCTCATTATGGCTCTGTGGGTTACAAGTGAATAATGCTAATGGTATTATTACCCCTTTTCCAAATTTAAGGGATAAATTAGTCAAAAATTTGAATTCTGTCTTCATTTATTCACCCTTTACTTTCTGGTTGCTGAGATCCATTGACTTCAGTAATATATATTTTTTCTACTATGGAAGTCGATGGGTCCCAGCAACCAGAATTCTTCAAAATATATTTTATAATAAAGAAAAGAAACCACGTGATGAGTAAATGATGAAGAACTTTTCGTTTGGGGTGATCTCTCCCTTAAAATAAATACATATTCTTCAAAATCTTTAGTTAAGGTACACTTACTATTAATAAATCTTGAATTTTGCTTTAATAAACTCCTAATTTGTGCATACTAACAGTTATTATTGTAGTAGTTAATGTAGGTTTAGTAATTGGGATTGTGGATGTAGCATAAGAACATGCAAAATATGTACTTTAGAAGCATAACAAACAGCCAATATCTTATTAATAAACAGGAATTAAGCTACTAGTTAATAAAGAGAATTGGTACTTAAACTAAAGTGTTAACATTCATAGATATGCTGTGTATGCTGAATGGCACATAATAGACTACATTGAGAATAAACAATCTAGAAAGTGTAAATATTACTTCCATTGGGGTTCTGAAGTATGATAACAAAGAGCGAATGATACAGTACTCAGACCACAAAATGTAACAGACCCATTAAAATTCTACACAGAATTCTTTATTTCATAGCATCAATATGGAGGAGATTAGAAGGAGAAACAGATAGACAAAGCTAGAATTATCATAAGCTGTCGTGTTTGGCTTTGTGGAGCTCATCAACTCTCGCCAAGTTGTGATATAAACAAAATGCTATTGGTTGATTCAAAAGGGGAGTTACTTGATGTATGACTTTGTGTTTTACAGGGAGTCAACGGATCTTTCAAGAACTGAACATATCACACACCACATTATTCTTAAAAGATTGAACGGTGCCTATGTGTCTGAACTACGATTTCAATTTCAAAGCAACCCACAGGCACACAGCAAGGCAATCCACAGGACCACTTGCCAGTTGCGATCACAAACACGTGCTAATTAACTTTACCTTTTGGTTCACAACGCGACCTGCGTCTGCGAGGGAATAAACATCCTTAGAAATGTGGACACACAAACGATCCGAATCTTCAAAAGTTTAAACAGACATTCAAGAGAAACTGTGTTTGAGTAATGTATGCTTATTTTACGTTTCTGTAGGTTTTTGTGTGTACATGTTACATGTGTTTAACGTAACCATTATGAAGAGGTAATGAGTTAAAGCCGCTGCTTTTGCATGAAATCTACAGAACGTTTGTGAAACATATCATATTTAGTGTTCATTGAAAGCTTGAAACATTTTAAATGCATTGGTTTATATGAAGAAAATATACTAGTAAAAATGTCCATGTTATAAAACTTTATTGTAATAGCTTCCGATTAAAGGCAGGTAATGCATGATTCTCACATGAAGTGCTAACCCAACCTCCTAGAGGAGGGAATGGGGGTGTGATCCCACGCCGCAGCTTCTCTTATTGGACAATCCCAGTGTAGGCCACACCTATACTCAAGCCTATAAACTTTGAACACGGAAACTTTCGTCGTCTTTTGCCAGGTCTTGCCTCTCATCACCTTCGTCGCTCCTCTCGTGCTGGCCGTACATCGCCTGGCCGGAAGCCTCGTCGCAGCACGGAGCAAACCGCGACGTTCACTCACTGCCCGCTGACCCCCGATCTGCTTCAACAACAAGCCATCGGGTCAACTCATCAGAACTCTGAAACTCTGCCATAACTACAGAATTCCGCAGAGAGCCGAAACTCCAGGAAGGACTCCACGAGACCGAAACTTGAAATCGCCTCGGCCAACATCTGTATCCCTAGCAACCGACTCCAAACTTCCCCAAAGTAAGGAAACCCCTCTCCACCGACGAGAGAATTCCAGCACGTCACTGAAGTTGCTACGCTGACCAATCAGCTCCGCCGGGATCTCCCTTTGGACCAGCCGAGGAAACCGAAATTCCATCAGAATCGCAAGTAACACAAACAATGTTTCTATCCATTGCTGAACTGGTGTGAATAATATTTAAGTAGCAAAGAATAGCGAAATTCTCTGCTTTTATGCTCTCAGGTTGCAATGCTAAGAACTTAGTAAATGCTAGAAGTTGAATCCTTACTCGCTCTCCGTCATAAATCTCCTCAAACTGCTTGTGTGTATGTATGTGCGTTTGTTTGTTTTATGTAGATTAGTATGTTGTGTTATAGAGTAGCAATAAACTTGTGTTTCGTTTTTAAGATCCGTGTTGGTGTGTTGTGTGCTTTATAAGTTAATGTCTCAGCTTCAGATACTGTTACCTTGCTTATTAAATAATTAGATACTGTTTTTATATTGTTACTGTTGGCCACAAAATAATATAATACAGGATTGCTTTACACTGACCGTTCTATTTGCTGGACAAATAACTAGGTTAAGTGTAAGCTTTAGATAATTCTATGTAAATCATGTTCGAATCTTTAGATTCAAATCCCCAGAGTTTAAATGTGATTTAAACTAAAGAGCTGATTCCTTACACAGGATTACAAGTCAGTTTGTGAAGTAACACAAAGGCCAAATTCCTCTAAATGTCCATCACAATGAGTAAAGTTTAAGAATATAGCTGTTCTGCACCATAAAAATGCTAAGCTTCACAATTAAAAGTGAATTCAAGAAACTAAAGTAGCTAAAACATTGAAAAATACTGTCCACCATCAGTGCAATAATAAATAGGTTTCAATTAAATGTTATGAACCTAGTACTGAATTGAATAAACTAAATTGGCTGTAGTGTATGTGTGTAAATGTGATAGTGTAAGGGTGTTTCCCAGTATTGGGTTGCAGCTGGACGGGCACCAGCTATATAAAACATATGCTGGATAAGTTGGTGGTTCATTTCGCTATGGCGACCCTTAATGAATAAAGGAACTAAGCCAATGAAAAATTAATGAAAATGTTATGAATCTACTTGAATGACAATATACACTCACCGGCCACTTTATTAGGTACACCTTACTAGTACCGCGTTGGACCCCTTTTTGCCTTCAGAACTGCCTTAATCCTTTGTGGCATAGATTCAACAAGGTACTGGATATTTTTCACAGAGATTTTGGTCTGTATTGACATGATAGCATCACGCAGTTGCTGCAGATTTGTTGGCTGCATGTCCATGATGTGAATCTCTCGTTCCACCACATCCCAAATGTGCTCTATTGGATTGAGCTCTGGTGACTGTGGAGACCATTTGAGTACAGTGAAGAAAACAGTGTGAGATGATTTGCGCTCTATGACATGGTGCGTTATCCTGCTGCACACAGCCATCAGACGATGGGTACTCTGTGGTCATAAAGGGATGGACATGGTCAACAATAATACTCGGGTAGGCTGTGGCGTTGACACAATGCTCAATTGGTACTAATGGGCCCAAAGTGTGCCAAGAAAATATCCTCCACATCCTTACACCACCAACACCAGCCTGAACCATTGATACAAGGCAGGATGGATCCATGCTTTCATGTTGTTGATGCCAAATTCTGACCCTACCATCTGAATGTCGCAACAGAAAACGAGACTCATCAGACCAGGCAATCTTCTATTGTCCAATTTTGGTGAGCCTGTGTGCATTGTAGCCTCAGTTTCCTGTTCTTAGCTGTCAGGAGTGGCACCCGGTGTGGTCATCTGCTGCTGTAGCCCATCTGCCTAAAGGTTTGATGTGCTGTGCATTCAGAAATGCTCTTCTGCTTAGTTGTAACAAGTGGTTATTTAAGTTACTGTTGCCTTTCTATCAGCTCGAACCAGTCTGGCCATTCTCCTTTGACCTCTGGCATCAACAAGGCATTTGCGCCCACAGAACTGCTCTTTACTGGATATTTTCTCTTTTTATGATCATTCTCTGCAAAACCTAGAGATGGATGTGCGTGAAAATCCCAGTAGATCAGCAGTTTCTGAAATACTCCATTCTACCACCATTCTGATGCTCGGTTTGAATTGCAGCAGATCATCTTGACCATGTCTACATGCCTAAATGCATTAAGTTGCTGCCATGTGATTGGCTGATCAGAAATTTGCGTTAACGAGCAGTTGGACAGGTGTACCTAAAAAAGTGGCCGGTATGTGTATATATTTTGTCAGTGCAGGAAAGTAACAAGACTCACCAAAGGTTACATCAGGAAAATTGCAGAAATTAGTAGAGTCTTGGGGTCAGAAAGCCTCCAAATATATATCAAACACCACTTGCATCACTCACCGGATGCTGTTTGGAAGGATTTCAAGACAAATTTCTCTTTCATTTCTCTGCTCACAGACACTACTGGACCTTCAAACAGGACAGGATCTATGGTCAGATGACACTTAAAAAGAGCTTCTTGCCACACATCCATGGGTTTTACAGCAACCCACAGGGATAAAAGTAGTACTCTATGCCTACTTTTAAACATACATTTTGATCTTTAATGTTCTGGACCTGTTCTTCAGATGTATATTGTATACAGTAATAATAATCATGTATGAATTTGAATACAGGAAAGAGAGACCATTTACAATAAAAACTAATTCACTGACAATAATCATGAATAAAGTACTTTTTTTTTGTGGACTCCTTTTTAACTGTTAACTTTTTTCCAAATTTGCTTTATGTTTTTACCTTTAGTTAACTATAAGAACACCCTGTCACTGGTGAACAGCATCTGAAATTTACTACACCTTTACTTGGGTATATATATTTATACCAAATAAAATATACAGGCAGTGCAGAATTATTAGGCAATGAGTATTTTGACCACATCATCCTCCTTATGCATGTTGTCTTACTCCAAGCTGTATAGGCTCGAAAGCCTACTACCAATTAAGCATATTAGGTGATGTGCATCTCTGTAATGAGAAGGGGTGTGGTCTAATGACATCAACACCCTATATCAGGTGAGCATAATTATTAGACAACTTCCTTTCCATTGGCAAAATGGGTCAAAAGAAGGACTTGACAGGCTCCGAAAAGTCAAAAATAGTGAGATATATTGCAGAGGGATGCAGCACTCTTAAAATTGCCAAGCTTCTGAAGCGTGATCATCGAACAATCAAGCGATTCATTCAAAATAGTCAACAGGGAAGCGTGTGGAAAAACCAAGGCGCAAAATAAACTGAGAACTGAACCATGAACTGAGAAAAGTCAAGCGTGCAGCTGCCAAGATGCCACTTGCTACCAGTTTTGCCATATTTCAGAGCTGCAACATCACTGGAGTGCCCAAAAGCACAAGGTGTGCAATACTCAGAGACATGGCCAAGGTAAGAAAGGCTGAAAAACGACCACCACTGAACAAGACACACAAGCTGAAACGTCAAGACTGGGCCAAGAAATATCTCAAGACTGATTTTCTAAGGTTTTATGGACTGATGAAATGAGAGCGAGTCTTGATGGGCCCATGACTGGATCTGTAAATGGCAGAGAGCTCCAGTCCGACTCAGACACCAGCAAGGTGGAGGTGGAGTACTGGTTTGGGCTGGTATCATCAAAGATGAGCTTGTGGGGCCTTTTCGGGTTGAGGATGGAGTCAAGCTCAACTCCCAGTCCTACTGCCAGTTTCTGGAAAACACCTTTAAGCAGTGGTACAGGAAGAAGTCATGATTTTCATGCAGGACAATGCTCCATCACACGCGTCCAAGTACTCCACAGCGTGGCTGGCAAGAAAGGGTCTAAAAGAAGAAAACAATTGACATGGCCTCCTTGTTTACCTGATTTGAACCCCATAGAGAACCTGTGGTCCATCATCAAATGTGAGATTTACAAGGAGGGAAAACAGTACACTTCTCTAAAACAGTGTCTGGGAGGCTGTGGTTGCTGCTGCATGCAATGTTGATGGTGAACAGATCAAAACGCAGACAGAATCCATGGATGGCAGGCTTTTGAGTGTCCTTGCAAAGAAAGGTGGCTATATTGGTCACTGATTTGTTTTTGTTTTGTTTTTGAATGTCAGAAATGTATATTTGTGAATGTTGAGATGTTATATTGGTTTCACTGGTGAAAATAAATCATTGAAATGGGTATATATTTGTTTTTTGTTAAGTTGCCTAATAATTATGCACAGTAATAGTCACCTGCACACACAGATATCCTCCTAAAATAGATAAAACTAAAAACAAACTAAAAACTACTTCCAAAAATATTCAGCTTTGATATTAATGAGTTTTTTGGGTTCCTTGAGAACATGGTTGTTGTTCAATAATAAAATGAATCCTCAAAAATACAACTTGCCTAATAATTCTGCACTCCCTGGATTTATAAAGTATAAAATTTTACCTGGGTATATATTAAAGTATTAGTACTTTTAAGTGTTTTATTTTGGGGAAAGTTTACTTCACTATAATTCACCACATTTCATTAAAAAAGGTAGTTTTTCTGTAAAGTTGTTGTTCCTTCTGATTTTGAACAGCAGAAATTGTAATTAGCTCTGAGGCGTGAGACTTTGAGTGCATATTTGTGTTACTATCAGAACAAGATAGCACAATTATGTATTTTTTATTCCTTCAAAATAAACATTCAGCACTTTTTACATTAAGTGCTTCAGAACAATGGAAATCAAGTACTTTTGTTCTTTGATCCATGCTAAGCTAAGCGCTTTTATGGAGAGAATATTTTATTTGGGTATACTGTACGTACTTTGTCAAGTACTTTGTCCACATCTGAAAGCAGCCATGTCATCATTTTTGTGGGTACTGATCATCTAAAGTTGGAAAACCCCATTTTAAAACATCCTTTTCTTTACATTGACACCCTGATCAATTGGTACACAATGAAAGAGTGTTCTCTCTGTTAAGTAGTGTAAAGGCCAGTTTGCAGAAAAAGAACCATGCTTAAGCAAAGCTTGTGGTCTTCTTGTGACAAACAGCCACATGTCAAAAAGCAAAAAACAGGATGTACTGTATGTCCTCTATTGTTGTTTGCTACTGTTCACATTGCATCTAAATGTGTGGAAATATAAGAGGCAGCAATACTTCTCTCTATTTGTGAGTGAATGCCACGTATGGAGCAAAATCTGTGCCAATATTTCATGTAATACAACAATATTTTCAACAAATACAGCATTTTGCAAATAAAAAATCTGCTTTGCAAGGAATCACTCTACTCGCAAACAAGCATAAACCACTTTGCAAAAACAAAAGTCAGTCTGAGCAAAACTCCAATGGTGTTAACAAATAAATGTATTTTGTTACAAATATTTGCATGTAGCCCATGAACAAACATATCTAATCGATACAGATATAAAATAATTTTAATACTATGCAATTTTTTGTGAGAAAATCTGTCTGGATGCATTTGTGAGAAAATCTGCCTGCATGCATTTGTGAGAAATTCTGCCAGTATGCAGCTCTATGCACTAGATAGGGCTACATGCAGTTTCTTGCAGTTGAAGTGTATTTATTTATGAAATAAAACACAATGCGTTTATTTGTTAACACCACTGTTTTTTTTTTTGCTCATACTGGCATTTGTTTTATGCAAAGTGGTTTCTGTTTGTTTGCAAGTGGAGTAATGCAAAGCAGATTGTGTTTGTTTGCAAAATGCTGGATCTGTTTGTGAAATATTGGCACATATCACTCCATAGCCGCATGTCTACTTTTAAAACACAACCTGTGCATTTTTTTTCCAGAAAAGATGATACACCAGACACCTGCACAAGTAAGGTTCTGTTGGTAGAGGAAATGCAAGCCTAATCAGGGTGACCCATACTGAACAATACTGTACTGAATCATACTGCTCAGTGGAAATGCGGCATAAGTACATTGTTTCATGAGCTGTGAGGTCGCCTAAGTAGAAATATATACCTACTTAAGCGGCAGAAATATTCACAAACCTGTCAAGCTTGTTGACAAGCTTACCACTTTTGCAGAAAAAAACCCCCAAAACTGCTGATTCTTTCTAAAAGTTGCTTTCGGAAATTCATACAAAAAATACAGCCAGTACATGACAGAATGACAACCGGTCATCTATGTTTTAACACAAACATCACTGCATAATTAGGCCAGGAATATATAAAACAAAGCCTCCCATTATTTGGTCACCATCTCACAGAAGATCATAACATTCTTTGCAATGACATCTTGCCAAGATCAGCTCATAAAGAGCAAGTGTTTGCTCTGCCATGCTCAATTATTCATGGCAATGCATTAACTCATTCCTCCCATGACAGCGATCATGTCCACCAGAGAAGAAACCTGGCCAGTGTCCTCATAAATACAGAGACTGGACTTGTGCTCTTCTTACAGATCCAGTCAATATTACATATATTATTATTATTTATGTATGATGCTATGGAAATAACATAGATTTTTCCCTGCAGCTAAACTGCAATTAGATGATCTGCCATTTTAGAGCTACCTCGATGTGTTCTATACAAATGCCTTAAATATAAACAGCTCACTTCATCGGTGGTATTTGGTGATTAAATTGGTGCAATGTTTTCTTTTTTTATGTTTATATCTGTGGTTTGAAATTACATTTAACACCTTGTGAAATAACAATTGATGTTTTGTGGCTTTTATCCCATGTCTGTAATAGCTTTGAAATGATTTAAGTAGTAAAGGGTCTGTGGAAATGGTTGGATAAAAGGCTTAAAAATGTAAATAATACTGCATACAGTACATAAACTAAAATAAACTAAAATAATAAAATGAATAAGTAGGTTGTTTTCACATGACGTCATTGATGATGCACGAAATTCAGATAGAGGGCAGGAAGTGATTCTTCTACATAGGAATTTTATGTTTTGTGTGTTTATAATTGTTTAAACCAGCCAAAATAAGAAATGCCGAACAGCTTTTAAAGACTTCCACACGTTTTTGCTCAAAAAGGGGAGAAAGTTCAAGAAACTGGCTGAAAAAAAGGAAGAAAAGGCGGCATGTGACATTTTTTAATCCATGTGTACAAACCTTTTTTTTGAATGCGATAATTCGCTTGACAGCTCCAATAAAGATTATGTACAGGCCTATCTATGTGTATTAGGTCTATATGTTAATATGTTATATAAAAATCTGATACAAACACCAACACACTATAACGAAATCCAGGAGAATATAAATAACAAACCCTGCCATGTAATCAGTGCAATAAAATCTAAGTCTACATCTTGTTTCGCAATAATCCAAGTCTTTAATGGTGTTTTGGTGGAATAAACAACCGTATTGTGAACATTAAGATGCACAGCAGCGGTGAATGTGTTACTGGTAAGTTTATCGATCAAACAAAAAAAGAAATGCAACCCCTGCGACAAAACTAGACGGTTCTTTTTTTCCCTTAGAAAAATAAATAATAATGTAGACGATGCGTCTACGCTTTTGTATGCTTTCATCTGTTAATTCGTGAACCTAATAGTAAAGTGTATAAGGTGTACAACTCTTTGTTAATGAATGCTACAGAATACTGTAGCATAGTAAACTGATCAATTGTACTAAATACTGTAACGTTATTGTAAACTTGGGTGCATTGGGATGGTGTATAATTATAGCATAGAAAACTGAAGCCTATTGAATAATTTGTCTATTACTCCAGTTGTGTTGTACCACAGCAACAATACAGTATAACTACTATGGCAGTTTAATTCAAGTAAATAGTATGCTTCCAAACACTATAGTATTTGTTCTTGTAACATAATAGCTTATACAGTACATACCGCCTCAATGACAGGCTATGTTAGTTCATTAGAAAACTCGATCATTTTCATTATGTAAGGATCATGCCCAGCATATGTAGTTATTTTCTATTTATATCTCCGTTGAAATATGGTATAAATCGCAAAAAATACGGACTTTGCCCTATGTCTCCCATTCAGATTTTTACTTCCTGCTCTCCATCTGAATTTCGCATGTCACCAGAACCACATGATTAAAAACAGCCTATAAATTCAAAAAATATTTTAATAAAATTTAATTTCAAGACGAATACAAATTGGATTAAACTTGTCTAACATGTTTTAAAAAATATTTTAAAATAAAACAAAATTGTTTGTGTATCTAATGCATTTCTATTTAAAATAAATTTACTGAAAATAATATATTTATAATTTAACCCAATTTTAAATACGTTGGTATTCATCCATATTTTATTAAATTTGGGTTAAAGTAACCTATTATTTTTATAGACTATACATGCAGTATTGCATGACAAAAAAATAAACATTTACACCAGCTTATGATATTATTTCACAGTATAAATAGTTTTTAATATATATTTATACACATATATAGATATATAAAATATATAAAATGGGGCTCCTTGCACAAGAATTATCTTGGATAGTGGTGCAGGGCATTTCAATGATTGAAAACCGATGTCCTAGCAAGTAGCACTACCAGAAACACATTAAATCTGAGAAGACTATTAGAGTTAAAGGTCAAAAGTCAATAGTTGTGCCAATATTCATAATCAAAAATAAATTACATAATAAAACATTCTTCCAATGTCATGAAGATAAGCTCTAATAAACAGGCATCCTAGACCTACAGTATGCCTGTGGCCTATTAGCACTGTGAATCAGCCACCAGCGTTTCCACACTGCCACTATGGTGGCTTTTAATTCTACGGCATTGAATCATTGTATGTGCTCTTGGGAATGAACTGAGCACTTACCATCAGCAGCTTTATTTCCAGAAATTGGGTCCTTTCGGATTCCAGCTCAAGGGAAATCACTGCTGGGGGATTTAAAAGATCTGTGATTAGGGGGTTGGGAAAAGATCAATGTTTACCTTTGCCTTCCCTTAGACTGACATTCCCATACTGCCAAACCTTTGTTAATATCATGTTACATTGCTACATCCAGAGCCACAATATTCTATTGTTAAGTCACAAAATGCTTTGTTTAGTTTTTTGTTTTAATTATCTCTGTTCATGTCTCTGTCCCTGCAAAAATAGCCTCCACCTGACGCCGTTAATGAGAGCACTGCTGTGATTGGGTGATGGGGGAGGGGAGAGAGTATTTATGCGGCTGCCTCTCAGACCAGTAGTTGCTGGAGGATAGATGGTGTGTAAAGGCTGAGTTATCATCTTCATCATTAGTTTGATGATTTGATGTGACTTCCTCTTGACTGAGTGGATAATACTGAAGTAGAACTTCTACCCATTTTGTCCCATGGTTAACATCTAAGATTGAGACTTTACCAAGTGAGAAGTGAGTGTTGTTTTAAGGTGCTCATTATCATTATTGATCTATCTTTGTTTCATGGCTTTTGTTTTGGATTTAGTAGGAAAGTGGGTGCCATTTTCTTTCACATTACCTCTCCTGTTTACGTTTCTTGAGGGAGTTAGTTTAATTTGCTGTATTTTCTTTTCTTTCCACAATGTGTACTTTAATCTTAACACCTTTAACCAGTGATTGAAACAAATAAACTGTTATTTGCAGTAACAAGTAATCAAACAAATTGCTGTTTCCTTCAACACAACACCCTTACTGACAATAAAACGTGTTTCATAAAATATATACATTATAATTTGCTGTAATTTAGCTTACTAAAACGATTTTCAGTAGCCTCTCTCAGATATAGGATTTAGTCTGATGTGTATTGAGGTGTGTGTTGTAGGAGAGTAGGGCACATAACTGACGATGATTGTGTGTGTGTGTGTGTGTGCGTGCGTGCGTGTGTGCGTGCGTGCGTGCGTGCGCTTTTTGGGGTCTGGGAAAATCACATAACTGATGATGATTGGTTAAGAACACAAGTGATAATGTGAGCTCCACTTTCAAAGGATGAGACTACATCAAAGTAACTACAACAACACTCAACAAAATGTAAACAACTTTTGCTTTTGCTCCCATTTTTGATGAGCTGAACTCAAAGATCTAAATCTTTTACTTTGTACAAAAAATGCCTATTTCTCTCCAATATTTACTAATATTTACTAATACTACTCCAAACATTTGTCTTACTCTGTAATAGTGAGCACTTGCATACCTGTTTCAATATGCTGATTAGACAGCATGATTATTGCACCAGTGTGCTTAGGCTGGCCACAATATAAAGGCCACTCAGCTGTTTTTAAACTGCAAATGAAAAATCCTAACAACACGCAACGTGACAAGATGCCAGCAACAATCAATTTGTCTAACACAGAAGAAAAATTTAAATACAGTCAAAAAAAAATGTATCGCATGTTGTTGCATGTAGTTAGCACATGGTGCAGCCTTGACAGTAAGGCGTGCTCACTCCTGTTGGTGCCGTCAATCTGGCAACCTGCCTTTGCGTGCAGTTGTCAGAGAAATGCCTGGTGAAAAAGTGTTTTGAATTTGAAGTGCAATACCTAGTTCAACCACTGGGTGTCAATCTTACAAACTCCACCTATAAGGTGCAAATTTATAGACAAAATATGAGTCTTACTAGAAGCTGCTTTATAAACCCTCATCGGAAACTTCAAACTGCACATCTTCCTTCTATGCATTCAACCTACAACATGAATTTTTGGATGAGTAAATTGTCAGCAAACCATATTTCAGATATGATGCCCATTTTTAAATCATCCTTTATAATCATGTTTTTTTAAAGATGAATGTGGGGATCTATTAGGAGCATTATCTTGATTTGCTTTAACTAAACTTCTTAGTTGGAGGTATTTGAAAAACAAAAGTTTTCTATTGAGATTAATTTTATACTTTAATTTAAAGTCCTCAAAAGATATCATTCTATCAGAGTCTGTCAAATCTTGAATAATTTTAAGACCATTTGACAATTTAAATGTTGCATCTGATCATCCTGATACAAAGAACTGATTACCCCATTTTGGATACATATAGTTTATTCTTGTGTGAACTAATATATTTAATGTAAAAATCTTATTTATTTTTCCTGTAGTATTTACTTCACCACAGAATATGTTTATATGTATAGCTACTAGAAGTGAAAGTAATCCTTGCAAGAAATTTGCATGAAAAATGAACTACTGGCATACTGTGTGTGTGAACATAAATCAGTAGATTGGCATGTATTGTTGAATTAAAATAACTTGCTTTTTGCATGTGAAGACAGTAGATCATCACTGAAAGAAATGTCAAGAGACCTGCTAGAGAATATGGGAAACTGAGCTGAGACGTTTACATTTTTAAGACATCATTTTGTGAGCTAAAGGTCCATTCTTATTCACAGTAAATATTTTTACACTAAGCCTGCACAGTTACGTAAGCTTCACATTGGATTTCCAAAGACATATACGGCACACATTAAATCAGTTATGTTTTATTTTCCTCCAGGTCAGCAAAACCCTTCAACCTTATGGTCTGATGATAAATGACCATCCATCCAACCAAAATGAAAACCCTTATGAAGAAATAAAGCAATTTAAAGAAAGAAAGAAAGAAAGAAAGAATGAAAGAAAGAAAGAAAGAAAGAAAGAAAGAAAGAAAGAAAGAAAGAAAGAAAGAAAGAAAGAAAGAAAGAAAGAATAATGGCATGATACTCAGCTACTAGCTTAGAAATAACATTGTTAGGTTAATATACAGCAGTGTGAAAAAATAGTTTTTGTGACCTTACTGACTTCTTTTTTTTTTTTTTTTTTTGCATGTGTGTCACACCTTAATGTTTCAGATCATGAAATGAAACAAATTTAAATATTAGTCAAAGATAACAAGTAAACATATCAAGCAGTTTTGAAATAAAGTTTTTTTTAATTACATGGCACTGTGTGAAAAAGTGTTTGCCCCCTGAACCTAATAACTGTTTAGGCCACCCTTAACAGCAACAACTGCAATCAGGTGTTTGATAACTTTCAATGAGACTTCTACAGTGCTGTGGAGGAATTTTGGCCCACTAATCTTTGTAGAATTTGAGCATGGAGGGCCTGAGCATGAACTGCCTTATTAAAGTAATTCCACAACATCTCAATTGGTTTCAGATCATGACTTTGATTAGGCCACTCCAAAGTATTAATTTTGTTTTATCAGTGTACTTTAGATCATTGTGCTTTTGCAGAACCTGAATTGGCTTCAGCTTGAGGTCACTAACAGATGGCCATTCTTCATGATATTTTGGTACATAGCAGAATTCATGGTTCCACACAAAAAGTTTTGACTTTTGTCTTATAAGTCAGAATATTTTCCCAAAAATCTTGCAGATCATCATAATGCTTTCTGGCAAAACTGAGACGAGGCCTTTATGCCCTTTTTTGTCTTGGAACTTGGAACACCATGCAAACCATTTTTGTCAAGTCTCTTTCTTATGGTGAAGTCATGAACACTCATCTCAACAGAGGCAAGAAAGGCATGCAGCTCTTTGGATGTATTTGTGGGGTCCTTTGTGATCGCTTGAATCAGTTGTCACTGCACTCTTGGGGTGACTGTTCCCTGTTTTTTGCCATTTATAGCTAATGCTCTCATTCTGGTTGGCTACCTTTTCCAGACTGGTAGATCTCATTTATTTTCTTTCTCATTTGTTTTTGAATTTCTTTAGATTTGTAAATGATGTCTAGCTTTTGAGGAACTTTTGGTCTACTTCACTTTATCAGGCATGTCATATTCACATGTCAAAGTGATTTTGCTGATTGCAAACAGGTGTGGCAGTGATCAGGCATGGGTGTGGCTAGAGAAATTGAACTCGGGTGTGAGTTATGTTTTAACAGGGGGCTTTTTCACACATGGCTATGTATTTTTAGATTGTTTTCCCCTAAAAAATAAAAACCTTCATTTCAAAACTGCATTGTGTTTACTTTTTTTATCTTTTGTGACTTGTGGTAAACTTGAAAAAAAAGAAAGAAATAAGAGGCAAACACTTTTTCACACCACTGTATGTAAAAATGGCAATCATAATTTCATATTGATTGCGGGTCTCTTAACCTGCTTAAATGATTCCTTAACATTTTCTGCAAAATGATACGTAAAAGTAGATTGTAAAAAGCACATTTATTGGTAATTATCTTACTCACAGGACCAACAAGGACTAATATTTTACTGTATGGCCCTTTCATACAGGAAGAAGCAAGTGATGGAATCGCTGCAAGTAGGTGCCTATTTTTTTCCCCCATAGAGAAAGCACTATATTTGGTCGAGCACAGTGCGCAAGTCAGTAGTTCAGATGTCACTATAGTTACAATCAAATCTAACATTACTTCAGAGAAATCTGTCAAGCAGGCCTAGGCTGAAAACATTTTGCCTGTTAAAAAGCATCATTCTCAGTCATTCTTGGGTTGGACCTGTTATTTCTGTAAAGACAGTTAACAGTTTTTCATTTATTAAGTTACCAACCCTCCAAAAATAGTAGGTTCCATTAAAAACTGCAGCGGGCCACTTAAACATATGTGTTTGATTTAGGGAGTTAAAAAATGTTGGGGGACACTAGAAAAATGACCTAGCTAATACAAGTCTGTCATTTCACCAGAAAGACAAGATATGTTTTTGTCAATCTCCAAATGGTTTAACTACAATAAATAATGAAATGTCAACATTTGTTCATTGTTAGGGTGGAAAACACCGTAAAACAGTCACCAAAGAGACTGGGAAATTGGGATCCTTCAATACATGGAAAACACCAAATGTTAAGGTAGCAAACCAAAAACTACACTTAACTGAACCAAGCAATAAAAACTGTTGCTGTCAAAATGATCACTAATACTAAGGTTTGCATGATCCTTAGTCCAGACAACCCTTTTTAGTCAGATTTGTATTCATGGGCATATTCCTGTGTTCAGAAAACAATGTTCACATTATACAAACTCTTTAAAAAAAACTAACTCTGAAGTCAAATGAACTCTCAACATCACAGTCTCAACATATTGTAATTGCTTATAGCTGAAAAGCTTCCTAATATCAAATAATCAATAACTTCATGTTTATGACATTTGCATTGTAAAAAAGTACACTGAGATTTCAGGTGAAAAAAGGTCACTTGTCAAGCAATTTTTTCTCATTAAAATAATTATTTCCTTTTAATTCAAAAGAATGTGAGAGCAAAGTAGGGGATGATCTGTCAGCGCAGTGGCTTCACGTTTGCTTTGCATTTTTTTAATTGACATCAATAGTCATGTTTTATATCCAGGACATTAAAATAAATCATTGTTATATACTGTAGATATAGTTAACATGTTTAGTTTGAAGTTGCTTGCTCTGTTACTGATGCACTGACAGACAGGCTACTTGGGTGTTTGAAATGTGTTTTCCTTAGTGTATACTACCTACAGTGTTATACATCCCATATTCTTTCTCTCTAAATGTAGGAAATTCATGAAAATATTTCCATTTTGCTGTCAGGTCTGCATGCAACTTTCTGCTAAACATCAATGTACACTATAAATGAAAATTAAACTATTTGTTGTTGGACAATAAATGAGCCATACTGTATGTATAATTTTAAAACTATAAGTCTATTTTATTATAAGTAACTGTAACGTGACTTTGGGGTAATCAAAATAGTTCTGCTTTAAAAAAAACACTCTATAGAGACCACAATGTTAAAAAGTACTATGGCATTTATTTCAACCCTTTTTTAACATACAGTATCCTACATTATAATATTTACTATATTTCACAATTTAGCCGAAACAAAATGTAAAAACTAAATAAAAAAGAAATGTATATATATTTCCACATTGCTATCAGTGCTAGAAGCCAATTACACTAAACTAAAGACTCTAGTTCCTATTATTTAAAGTTAACAACTTACATTTTATATTTAAACATATATTCTTTATTTTACAGTCTTGTTCAGCACATACTATGTACTTGTAGTAAATACAGTAACTGGGTTAACTTCATTCATTCATTCATTTTCCTTCAGCTTAGTCCCTTGTTTATCAGGGTTCGCCACAGTGGAATGAACCGCCAACTATTCCAGCATATGTTTTTGTATTTACTATATAGTCAGCACTATTTTCATGTAATTATGTCTAACTTGTTGTTATTACTACAGTAAGAACATGGACCCCTTATAACAGCATTACCATTAGATATGAACCCTACCTCTAGATCTAACCTGAACATGTGTAGCAATCTTACATTACAGAAAACGTTCTTAGGTCCACAGTGATTCATGGATCTTTTCCGTTTACACTATCAAATTGCATTATGGATGCTTGATCTCTGCTCTTACAATATTTGCTGTTGAAAAACTGACATTTCTGATCTACAAAAATATGCTGCCAAGGTTGGCCATAAATTATTGTACAAAAAAAAGGAGTTTGAAAGCATGATTGAAACAAAAAAGCCGTTGCTTCTGCTAAAAAAACAATGCAACCACCAAAACATCCAAAAATAAATAAATAATCAAGGATTATGGACCACTAGCTCCTTAGTCAGATTTTCATTCTTGAACCCTGAGAAACATTTCTTTTATTTACACTGTGGGCGGCAGACCGTTCTGGCACAACAGATCTGGGTTTGAATGTTCAGGATCAGACTGAATCTGTTACACAACAACAAAAGACAAGAGCTTCACCTCGAGATCGACGCCTGCTCTTTTTTTCCCTCTCTCTCCAGTACAATAAATGCTCCCAGCGGGTGTCTGCAGACTTCTGTACGGCTCAGATGCATCTCTGTCCCACCGCAGGGGTATTACAGGGTTTCTGGGGAGCAGATCTCATAGACTCTGCCCCGAGATGAACCCAACTTTGTCTTTACAACCCATGCTAACCTTTGACAAATGGCCTCTGGGCTCGGGGAAGTTGCACACGGTAGGGGATTGAAAGACGAAGGACACAAAGGTCCATGTGGACTTCACTGGAGTGAGTGCAAATAGTACCGCTGAATGCCAACTACAGGAGTTAATTGCTTCCACTTCTATGCCCTCTCTTAATTACTTTTAATTCGAACATTTGATTCGATCATTAATCTTCCTGTATTTTTGTGCAGCTCAGACGAAGACCATTAGCCAAACAATGATGATGTGCGATTCCCCCAGAGAAGGCTTGTCGTACGTCTAATATTAAAGCAGAAGGTTTCTGATAGCATGTCCTTTTGGAAGCAGTTCGATGATGGAAGAAGTCATTTCCACTGCTTAAGGTGCTATCAGAGTGTTTTAAGTGCCACGGTTAAAATGAGGAATGAGGTATGACATGGCTAGGAACAGATTCGAGGTGTTTTAAGCACTGAGACAAAAACGGACCCAGGTGTTCTCATATTCCTATTATAGCTATCGTCCAATCCTTCAGCGCAAATGTAATATTTTACAACTGCTGTATGTTATTGCAGAGGTGCTGTGAAGGTTTAAACGGTCTGTCTGTAAGGGTCACCTTACAGCAGAACTCGATATTACAACCTTAAAGTTCAACTTTATGTGAGGACTAAGCCAGAATGCATGAAATGTCAACTTCTGTAAGCTGCCAAGAAGTCTCAATGTGCTTTCCGTTGAATAAATCCAGTGCTGGAGCAATAAAAATTTGACACCTGTTCTGTGATACATAAATTGTGCGTTCTTACAATGGGTTCAGTGGTAATGTCTTAAAGCAGCTACACCGGAGTGTGGTTTTCTTTTATAGATTTAATGATTATTTTAAGGTATATTGTGAAGCACTGGCTACTGAACGATTAACACAGCAAGGGATAGTGCTCTTAATGCATTGCTTTTAAGGGTAATGCTAGTCTTAGAGGTAGCAAACACTTTGTTCCATTATCATTATTTTTCATAATGACAGTTGTCATAAAGCCCTCATCATATAAGCATTTGCTAAATGTAGCTTTGTGCACTAACTGCCAGGTCAGAGCACACAGTGGGTACAGTACATTCATCCCACTGATGAAAAATAGTACATATGGTGGAAATGTATCATTTTTCTTCACATTTTCATTTTTCAGCCAAACATTAAAATAGGGACTATTACATATCACATGTATCTTCTCTTTTAGCTCTTCTGTTCATAGTTTTGTCACCAGTTCTTCTTCTATTTTTTTTAATAACAATAATTAACAGGTATAAATAACAAGTATTTTGCCAAATTTGGTTTTGTGCCGGTATATGACTGAGTGATTTACTGAATCATTCAAACAATTTGTGCCTGATTTATTTCGAAACAAACAAGTAATTGTCCTTATGAATGAATACTGAGTTATTGGCTCAAATAATTCATTCAAAAAATATATATTTATTCAGAAACAAAAAGTTGCAATGTTGTATAACACATCCTTTTATTATTTATTTGTTTTATTCTAATCTTTTTTGGCATCTAAATATTTTTGCAAGGTGAGTGACATTCAAAAGTTTGAACACTGTTAAAGTTAATATTTTCAATGACAAGAAACTTCAAACACCTCTAAAATCATAATATAATAACATAAAAAAGACATGTAAACAGTGTTAACTGATATTTGAAATTCTAACAGTAAAATATTGGTGTTGGTGTTACAAATGTGCTTGGACATTTCTACCATATCGTATAAGTGTAAAGCAAAAAAAAAAAAAAAAGGTTTTGTAAAACTGTAACATTATGCACATACATATATGTTCAGTCTAACAGAGGCAAACTAGAGGACAGTTTTTTTTCCTAAATAACAATATGTCTTTCAACATTTTTCCAAATTAGCATGAACCATGATCATGAAAAAAAATTTCTACACCAAGAAAAGCAAAACTAGTACATTATGTGTGTTGTGCATTTTGTGTATGGGATCAATAAATAAAGTTGAGTAATGACAAATCAAGTCACCAGAGCATTTATTTTTTTCTGGCTCAGCACGTGGCATTGTTTGTAGAAACATCTTGCAATCCTTCTCTCCAGTTTCACAGGTTTCCTCCCACCCTCTTTTTCTGCCTCAGTGGAAATGAATTAAGTGGGTAACTTTCTCCAAACAGCTCCCTGTGCCTCCACCTCTCACTTCCACTGTTATCTATCTGAGCATTAGAAATAGCATCAGTGGTCTGTCAATAAAAAAAGCCTCTTTGCTTGTTAAAACCCAAACATGGAGGAGGGACGATGATTGAGTCCAGTGCAGTACAGTACAGATTAAAAATCCCCTCTCAAATAATAGATTCACAGTCACTCTTTTTAAAATAAAATACAAATTTGAAGTCATTTACTCTTAAGCTATTCATCTTGGTGCAGATTCTGCTGCAGCCTTCAATTCAGCTGTTATTCATAAAAATCTGAATGTTAAGAGAGCTCAAATGAACACCAAAGACAAGGAGAAGTCAATGCATACTTTATGCACAATAATATGCAGTTACCACAGAGTTGGGGGTATACAGTCATGTGAAAAATTTTGGACACCCTATGACCATATATATATATATATATATATATATATATATATATATAGAAGAGTTCAGAAGTAAAATCCGCTAAACGCCACTTCCGCCAAAAACGAGCTAATGACATTGAGTGAATGCTTTAGGCACGTGGTACACCATCAACAAATAGATTTGCTTCTAATCATCCAAATCCCAGCATCAGCGCATTCAGAAATAACAGTTTGTTGGCAAAAGCCGCTAAATGCCACTTGCCTTTGACAGCAAAAGCTGCTATATCCCGAGAACCAATCAGAAGACGCGAATCGAATCATATGTTTTCGAATCATATGTTTTCAATGTAGCAGTGCGCTGATACGCCGGCTTTATGAGGAGACTGTTTTAGGCTATTCTGCTTTTGATTTTGATTTTAGACCGAGTTTGATGAACTGGATGAGTCTGTCCGACTCTCAGTGGATGGCAAATGAAAACGTCCCTTACCTCAAAACTCTGTGCATTTTAAGAAAAAGAAAACACACTACAGTCGGAAGTGTAGCATGCATTCATAACATGTTTTTGCGCATCGATGCTACTTTGAATGAGTCTGATTTACTATTCATTAAACAGCAACTCCATTTCATGAAAGACAGAGTTAAGATGCCGTTCTTTTATCCCACGTAGATGCTATGAGGATAAACACGACCTTAAGTATGGTGAGAATGAATGAATGACAGCTTCTAATATTGTCTGAGAGGCATCCCCTTTTTGCCCAGTAGACCTTGTGTTTTATTTGCTAATTTAATAAATATAATGTATAAAACTATACATTATTTGTATTACTTCATAATTACTTCATATTACCTATACGTCTGATAAGCTTTTTATATTAATGGACAATGCACAGATATTGATGTTTCACAATGTTTTTACACTACATTATTTGAATCTACCAAGCTTAGCTTACAATGTTTGCAATGTTTCCATTGTTCTACTTACATTAAATCTAAATCCCAAATATCACAAATGACAACAGATAGTTAAGATTTAATTAATGTCAATTTTAATGTTACTGATTAATGCACTTACTTGACAGATTTCATTCATATGTTTCCTTCTGCTTTATCCCTGGTTTATTACAGCGGCAGGAACCGCCACTTACTTGACAGATTTGTATATTTTTAATTTTAGGTGGTTTGTGTAATGTGTTTTATGTTTGGTAAAATAATTTTTAATTGCATCTTTAGTGATTTTCAACTAATTACAATGTCTTGTCCCTATTGGTGGATTTAGAGGGTTTTGCATAAAAAGCAGAGGTGGATTTAGCTGGTTTTGACGCAAGAGAAAATCTCCCTTGTTTAAAACCAAAAAATTGTCTGAAGTGACATTTTTGAAAAAAAGGTATTTTATTTACTAGCTAATAACCTTATTACATATAAAATGAAACTTCTAAACCTAAGAGTCTGATAGAAAATGCTTATTTACAAGAAAAGAGGTCTGATGGATTTAGAGAATTTTGCATCTGAACTCTTCATATATATATATATATATATATATATATATATATATATATATATACACACACACACACACACACACACACACACACACACACACACACACACACATATATATATATATATATATATATATATATATATATATATATATATATACACACACACACACACACACACACACACAAAGTTGAAGTCAGAATTATTAGCCACCCTTTGAATGTTTTTCTCTTATTTAAATATAAAATTTTCACAGTATGTCTGATAATATTTTTTCTTCTTGAGAAAGTCTTATTTGTTTTATTTTGACTAGATTTAAAGCTGTTTTTAATTTTTTAAACACCATTTTAGGGACAAAATTATTAGCCCCTTTAGGCTATTTTTTTTTTCGATAGTCTACAGAACAAACCATCATTATACAATAACTTGCCTAATTACCCTAACCTGCCTAATTAACCTAGTTAAGCCTTAATGTCACTTTAAGCTGTATAGAAGTGTCTTGAAAAATATCTAGTCAAATATTTTGTACTGTCATCATGGCAAAGATAAAAGAAATCAGTTATTAGAAATGAGTTATTAAAACTATTATCTGATCTTTGCAGGTCTTAAAATTTGAAAAATAAAACTAAAAACCTGATAAAGAACATTATTACCAATAACAAGTATAAGTCAAGAACCTTTGGCAGTTTGTTGGTCTGGAGCCTTCAGGTGTGTGTGAACACAATGCCTGTCCAACAGCTAAAGCCAATCCAAAAATTGAATAATGCAACAAGACAATAGCCTAGGGCTGGACGATATGGCAAAAATTTATATCACGATATATTTCTTAATTTCGGTCGATACGATATAATTCCGATATCGATATGGACAATATTAAAAAGACAGGAAAAAACTGCCAAGAACGCACACAATGGATGTCTGTACCTACAAATGACTATATCCGAATTTGTAAAGTCTATAATACCTCCAGGCTCTTATAACTTTTTTTTTAATAAAAACAGTACAAAAAAATAAAATTAATGTTCACTTTTTATTTGTATTTAGCCTTTACAAACAAGAAATGTGAAATAAACTATCAAATAAATAAAACTCTCAGACTTAGCTTATATATATATATATATATATATATATATATATATATATATATATATATATATATATATATATATATATATATATATATATATATATATATATATATATATATATATATAGGTGGGCATACATAAATTTTTTTTAATCTAGATTAAAATGGCTCATTTAAATTCTGCCGATGGCATTCAGAATATGTGTGCTACCAAATTAATAATATGTCTACCATGTAAACAGCGATTTTTGATTACCTTAATGCGACAAATCATGACTGAACTAAACAGAAATGGAATTAAGACGTGGAGTATGCAGACATTAGAAGCATTACTGACAAACTATTACCGTCATGTAGGACTTTTCGCCATATTTTCCGACAAGATCCACACAGGCGGCTGTCAGTAAAGAACCACAAACACACACAAACACACACAGACGCACACATACACCGCAAAATGCGCAAGTTTTTTTTTCTTTCCATTTGGCCTGCGTTTTTTAAATTCCATAACACTCTCACCAGTCCTTACTCCTTATTTGCATCTAATACCCCAGTTTGTCACGGCGCATGAATGAAATGTTCATGAGTTAATGTGAAACTGCCGAACTGCATTTGAAGTCAGGTATCCTGCTGATTTGATTCAGAAGGGCACTTTTTTGTGAGACGGCTCACCGGCCAGGTATACATCCGCGCTAAAATATCAAGGTGAAAGTCATCATAGCTTGCGTAGAATAGACCCAGCTCCCAACCCAACTTTGATTTTGATTAACGTCGATATTTTCTATTTATCGCGCAATAAGAGTCTCGCGTTAACGCAGCACGGTAACGCCGATAACGGCCCACCACTAATTTAAATCCTATACGGCGCCTCATAGCCATCTGTGTTTGCTTCATTGCCTTCTCCTCTGACACAGCTGGTGTCGGGGAGGTGACTGGTGGTGATGGTGAGGTGACAGGTTGGCTTAAACTTTTATGATGCCTCATCTTCTGACTCTCAGTACGTTTTATCGAGTGGAACTGCTTCAATTGGTGAAATAGATTTGATGTGTTCCCGCTGCTAGTTGGCACCACCTCTGGCACAATTTGCAAAGCACCAAAACTCTAAGTTTATTGGAACTTAAAAAGCCGAACCACTTCCACACCACTGCATTAGTCTTTCCTCTCTCATATCCACTATTCCGTCTGCATTCTTACTTGTGGATGCTTGTTCATTCACATCTGCATTCAGGGCACTCATTTTGTAGCTAAAACTTTCTGCGACGGTCACGGAGCTTAACCAACTGCTGAGCGCTGGCAGCGTGTCTGTGATGTACGTCATCACGCAGGTGACATCACGCTCTTTCTGACGGCTGAGCACTGAAAGTCATTCAGTGACAAGTGATACAACGTGTAAGATCTTATGTATATAATATAATATATATATATGCAAATTTAATTCGAAATACTGGAAATGGGTTCAAAAATCATTTCACCGTTATTGAAAAAAAATCTATCGTGATATACTGTATATTGATATCGAATTATTGTCCAGCCCTACAATAGCCCCTTTCACACCGAGGTACTGTCCCAGTAAATATCCGGAAAATTCCTGGAACGACTTTACTATAAATTCAAAAAAGTGCTGTTCACACAGGCGCTCCAGAGAATTTTTCCGGAAATGACCATTCACACATCCATTCCAAATACCTGTAAATTCTGACATCATTAACCAGAAATGAGCTCTAAACGGCTGCGCTTGTATTTGTAAATACTTTACTACATTACAAACTCTGTGGATGGATAAGTATTGTGAACAACTTCGATGAAAACATATGGAGGAACACTTTCGCATGTCGAGATGTTCATAATATGTGTGTGTGCTGGCACTCACCAGCTGCTTCACGTGCACAAGCGTCAAGCAACTGAAGCAGAGCATGAAGGTAAACTCACAGAGGTTTATCACAAGCATTTTATCAAAAAAAAAATTCCACAGTTGGCATTAAGAAGAAACATAGAAAAATTCTCTGACTAAAGCCTGGTTTATACTCGACGTGTCCGCTAGTTCGCTTAAGTGTGCGTAGCGAATGTGACGTCATCGTTGTGTTTGCAGAGGTTCGCTTTGGGTGCGCGTGATATGATTTCGGCTGGCGGAGTGCATGATTTATTTTGAGACTTGAAGGAACAGTTCGCGCAGCGCCGCGTTTCATTTGAGTTGAATATGAACCCCTTTGAAGAGATTTTGTCTGAAACAGGTACGATTGTACAGACATCTTTATGATCCGTTATCATAGAGATAACCAGATAAATCAATAATGGCTAGAAATTGCAACAGCCGTGAAAAAAGAGAAACGTTTTTGTTAAAAATTTTTGAAAAAACTGAGGGATAAGTTTGTTGAAGCCAAAAGAGGCTATGGCAAAAGTGGAGACCCAGGTACACAATTACAGAAATATGTTTTTCTACCACTCATAGGTTTTACACTGATGTATATATACAATTTTGAATTTTACAACAATTTAATAGTTACAAAACTATAATTAAGGAACAAATTATTTCTTTGATAACTGGAAAGGAATATTTGAATCTATTGATTTACAATTTACTGATGCCCTGTTTTCTAGGCTTTATTGGTGATAATTGTCAGGAATGTTGGACCATTTAGCATAGGATCAGGACAGAAACTAGCCAGACAATAATGTGTGAATTGTGGATTGGGCTAAATCTAAAAAAACCCTTTTTTGTTTTTTTTGCATTTATTCTTTCCATAATAAAAAAAAATGTATTTGTAGAGCAGCCCATGTTCTGTTGTCATTAATATTTTATTAAACTTTAATAGGTAAAACTGTACGAGATATGAACAAAAGCAAGTGATGCATCAAAGTTTGATAAAAAAAAAAAAAAAATCCTGAATGGTTAAAAATCCTTAATCATTAAAATATTTTATAAAAATAATAAAAACAATTAGTTTAAAAATTATTGAATGATATTAATGATATGACGTGGTTCCTAAAACTTTCTACTTCACTGTTTATCCATCTTATTTTACGGTCAGTTTCTTTTGACCGCCCCCTGTCGTTTTAAAAAATATCACAACGGCGAACACAGCAAGTATAAAAGCCTCGTCCGTTTCGTGAGGTGTGCATGCAATGCAGTGCACGGCAAAAGTGTAAATCCAGCTTAACATCTAGCAGCTAAATGTGTCTGGAAAAATATTCAAAGGCTTTGATGTGAATGCGTCTGAATGTTCTGATTGGCTGGAATAGACGTCTCACGTCAGAGCGTTCTTAGCGGCAACTTTCCTTCTTCATTCACACAGCGCGGCATTCCGGCTAATTACCAGTAATGTTACAACTTCTCTTTCCAGTAAAAATTGCTGGAACGAATTTACTGGTATTTTCAAAAAGGGCCCGTTTACACATACAGACCTTTCTGGTCTGTGTGTGCGAAAGGGGCTAATGATTCTAAGCGCACCAGCAAATCTACAACAGAAAAGATGAAAAAGAAAAAAACAGTATGTCCAATAACATTTTTTTCTTCTGGAGAAAAATTAGTTTTATTTCGATTTGAGCTACAATAAAAGCTGGTTTTAATTTTCAATAAGGTCAATATTATTAGCCTCCTTAAGCATTTTTTATTTATTTTTTATTTTTTTGCATTATCTACAGAACACACCACTGTTATACAATGATTTGTACAATCACCTTAACTTTGCCCAGTTAATCTAATTAACCTAGTTAAGCCTTTTAATTGCACTTTAAGCTGAATACTAGTATCTTAAAAAATATCTAGTAAAATATTATGTACTGTCCTTATGGCAAAGATAAAATAAATCAGTTATTAGAAAATAGTTATTAGAGCTATTATGCTTAGAAATGTGTTGAACATTTTTTTCCACTAAACAGAATTTGGGGAAAAATATATAGGGGGGCTAATAATTCAGGGGGGCTGATAATTTTGACTTCAGCTGTTTTTCAACACACTATAAACATAATCATTTCAGTAACTACTTTCTTTGCCATAATGACAGTACATAATATTTCTCAAGTTATTTTGTGAGACACTGTTATTCCACTAGTGCAATTTAAGATTGGGCAAATCACTTGACAACAGTGTTTTGTTCTGTTGACAATTGAGGGGACTAATAATATTGACTCTAATATTTGTTTTAACATTTTTGAAAACTGCTTTTATTCCAGCTGGACTAAAAAAAGAAAAATACTTTGTGTGAAAATACCAAGAAAGGATGAAAATGATCATATGCATTTGTTATTATTGCAATAATCTCTCTCAAGTAACTTTATTTTACATTTAAGCTGAGTAAAATTAATATTATATGCTTTTATTCTTTCATGTTTTATCATTTTATACAGCTATTTTGGAACTAATTTAGCGTAACCATAGCAAACTATTGTCATTAAATCATTTAATTTTCAAGTATTTTGACAATTACTTTTGATTTAACTTGATTTGCTCCATATTGCAATAATCACATAATAGCAAAGATCTCCCACATGTTTAGCTATCATAACTACACTTATTTCTGTTTTTGATACAAGATTGAAGGATGTTTGACTACAGTTTTGATGTTTGAAGCGCTGTAGTTAATTGCATTCTTACAACTGTGAAAATTTCCATGGCCTGTTAAATATCACTTAGGATTTATTTGAAAAGCAAAATTCATTGGAAGGCTAATTATTTTGCCATAAATAAATCAAGGCATTACAATAGCCCAGTCAAAAAGTCCAGACTTCATCCTGACTGAAATGCTGTGGCAATAACTGTGCAAAAAAACTCCTCAAGAATGATCTGAGTGATGATGAGTGACTGATAAGGTCATACAGAAAGTAATTACTTGTAATAGTAGACCTACAGACAACTGAATCATAGGATGTCATTAGTTTGTCACCCATGGCTTTTCTATTTAAAATTGATTTTTTTGTTAAATAACAACACAGTTCAAGATGTCATGTGATGTTGTTTGTCTGAGGTTTACCATCCAAATTAAGTCCTGAGGTGTCCTAACTTTTTCACATAACTGTATTTGTGTATTCACATTCACATCAAAAACACTTGAGACTAGAGAGCAGTTTAAAATTTGATTAAAAGATGATTCAGTGGTCAAGGCAAGCTTCTTTCAGCTTCACCTTTTCACTAAAGTCAAGCCCTTCCTGAGCCAGAGTAATCTTGAAAAAGCCATCCAAGCTTTTGTTAGCTCCCGTTTGGACTACTGTAACACACTTGATATTGGAGTTGACCAAGCCTGTCTTCGTTATTTACAACTTGTAGAAAATGTTGCTCCTCGCATGTTAACAAACAGTGGCAAACACGCCCTCTATTTCCTCCTCTGACTCCCTGTAAAGTTTTTAACTTTTGTTGTTTGTTTTTAATTGCAGTCAATGATCTTGCACTCTATTATTTATGTCAAATTTTACATAATCACCAACCCAGTAGAGAATTGCATTCTGCTGGCAAACTTGTCCCATGTTCAAGGTACAAACTCTTTGTGAAGGTCAAAACTTTGGAAAACCCTTCAAACTGAGCTTTGTACAATCATTGAACGGCAACTGTTTAAAAATAAGCTTAGGCTGAACTTATTCAAAACGGCTTTTGATACTCAGTAGCTCTCACACTTTTCTCTGTTTTAACGTTTTATTTTGTTATTGACATTATTGTATTTTTATAAAATCTTTATTTGTTCTTAAGGTTTTGTTGTGTAATTTGTTTTACTGTTGTAAAGCTGTCAACTTCAATTTTAGTTAAGGAGCAATATAAATGTTGGTTGGTTTGTTGGTTGGTTTGTTAGTTGGTTTGTTAGTTGGTCGGTTGGTTGGTTTTGGTTGGCTTGTTGTTTGGTTTGCTGATTAGTTGCTTGATTGATTAAGTTTAAAGCTTTATTAATCCCCTTTGGGGCAATTAAATCTGACATGGTGGTGCTTCACATATAACAAGAAAGACACACTTAATACAATAAACACCAAAACTTAACATCAAGTACACAAACAAAAAAAACACCAAAAAACATAATAATGAAAAAAAAATTCAATAACAATAATAATTTATTAAAAAAATCATTTATTACATAACCAAATTTATTCAGGCACAAAAGTAAATTATTTTAAAAAAATCTTATGGTCCTTAGACGTCGCCCAAGGGGCATCCACTCAAAATATTTGTTTAAGGGATTTGTGCTGTCTCCTAGTATTTGGTATATTGTTGGTTGGTTTTGGTTGGTTTGTTGATTGGTTGGTTAGTTGGTTTTGGTTGGTTGGTGAATTGATTGATTGACTAATTGACTGACTAATTGATTGACATTTTTATGTTTTTTCACAAATTAACATTGTTCAAATAAATATACAAAAGAAAATAAAGTACATTTTTTGTTCCAGCTTAAGTAGCAATATAAATGTTGGTTAATTGGTTGGATTTTGTTGGTTGGTTTGGATTGGTTTTGGTTGGTTTATTGGTTGGTTGGTTGACTGACTGTCAGGGTTCAGCCACTCCGGTCTTGTAAATTATTGTGTTGGTGGCAGAGTCCAGACACTAGTTCTGTCTTGTCCTGTATGTTGTGCTCGGCTCGAGTTTTCTCGGGTCGAGCACTCCTTTTCTGTCATTGTGTTTCTGTATGGGCGACATTGTGAGCGTGCTCAGGCCATGCGCACTCCCGCTTAATGCATGCGCGCGAGGTCTGTACGTACTTGGGACGCGCGTACTTGGGACGGTTAATTATTTTTGCTTTTATTCTCCTCATGTCTGCTGTCCTGTGCCAGTTTGTCGTCGTATGTTGCCTTGTCTTGTTGTGTGTTCCAGTCCTGATCCCTGCCAGCCTGCCCAGTCTAGTTTGTTTTGTTTGTTTTGTTAATGTTTTCAGCATCGGGGTAGTTTGTTTTGCCTTTTATGTTATTTTATTTTAAATAAATACCCTGCATTGTCTGCAATTGAGTCCTCGCTCCTTTCCCCACCCACGATCATGACACTGACTGATTGACTGACTGACTAATTGATTGACATTTTTATGTTTTCTCACAAATTAACATTCTACAAATAGATGAACAAAAGAAAATATGGAAAATATGGTAAACTTTCTGTTCCAACTAGCTGAAAATGCAAATAATTGATAATCAGTGGATTCTGTAATGCAAAGATTCTTCTGCTAGCTTACAAAACTCATAAATGTGTGACTCAGTGTTAGCAAACTTGTAGTGTACATCTGCACAGACACAGTCTCATGCTCTTTTACGCTGACATGGTTTAAAATACATTGACCTGATTGAAACAGGCTTCATTATTAATCCAAAAGCTGCTAAAAGAGTATGATTAAAGCTATTAAGAGAAGACTTTCTATTCCAACGCAGTATACAGAACAGTCAGGTCCAAAGACTGCTAGTGAAAATGCTTCTGTTTTGCGTTTTTTATCATTTCTATATACATTCTTTTCTTTGCAAGTTACACATTATTAGCATAAAAATTGTAGCAAATTCCGCAATTTGTATGTATTTTATAATTTATTTGATTTAGTTTATAAATGGAGAAAATAACATACTTTCAATTGAACCTGACATTTTCATCAAAACTGTAAACTTTCTGTGAAGTTGTAACTTCATAATTTTAAATTACTTAGAATTGTACATCCCATGTTAAAAATAAAATAGATTTTCTTTTAATTTGTAATTCAACTGATTATAGCAAAAATGCACATAGCGTGGACAATAAAATGACCCTAAACCAAACCTTTTGTTCTACCGAATTTATAGATTACTACTGCAAATAAATGATTTCTGGTGCAGCCAGACAGAGCAAATGTATGGCTCCCCAGGACTGCAATTTTAATTCATTTTCAAAACTAAAATATACATCACACAGATGTCAAGAAAAAGTGTAGGAACTGAACAATTGGTTCTTAATAAAGAGGGATACATACTATAATAAAAGGAATTGTTCCGACAACATTGACATCCTTGTGCAAAACCTTTAAAAAAACATTGTTGTTTTTTTATACATTTTAGTCATTTGGTGTCGATTTTTGCAGTGTCAGTGGATCATTAGTTTCAGACGTCATTATAAGCCAATTATATATTTTTGCCCAGACCATTTTAGAATAACTCAGAATAAGCACTAATTTATCTCTTTTCACACTTTCCTTACATTTCCCATGACATACCAAAGTCAAGATACAGTTGTTGTAATTGTATTAGTTTTGAGAGGGAGTGAAGCGTATATATGTATTGTATAATAAATAATAACTTTGTCCAAGTCTGTAAATATTGACTTGAACAGTCAATGCTTTTACTCAGAATGCAGTTGGATGTAGACAAACATCAGACTTGGACTGAAGGTTTTGGAACGAGGCTCTAGAGACAGTGAAAAATCCTGAACATAGCATTCTTTATTTTGACATGTTTCAAAATACTAAAACTTTTATTTGCTAAGTTTAAATATGATTTTATATTCCAGATTTTACAGTGCAAACCCCACTGTCTATTCAGTAGGTCATTAAACTATGCATGTGGTCGCATGTCCTTATCTGTAAAAGTTACTGATCATAACAAATGTTTGGATTGACAGCAGGAAATGGACATGGATCAATAAAACCATAGTGATCTCTAGGAGAGAAATCACTCCATTTGACTGATTAATATGCAATAATTTATTGACACCTTCACTGCAATTTCCATAAAAATTCAAGTGCATTTTTTGACAACCATAGAGATTATTGGATTTTGCAGTACCGTATGTGTAAAGATTGTGACATTCAACAGCATTTACACTATAATAAAGTAATACTTTAGTATACAGCAGGAACCGATTCTCACTAATAACTAGCTATTGGTTGTTTATTAATGTTAGTCTGCATGACTTTATCCTACATTCCTATTCCTACCCAACACCTAAACCCAACTACTACCTTAAAGCTGCAGTATGTAAGTTTGACACTGAGTGGTTGAACTAGGTATTGCACTCCTGGTTCAAAACAAACACAAGCGCATGTTGCCAGATTGACGACACCAACAGTGTCACGATCACCAGCGAACTTCTCCCCATAGATCGCTGGCTAACATGCACATTCACCAATGGACTACAAATCTACCATATAATGGACTACATCTCCACACATGCACTCCACTCTCACACACATGTTACTCATCTCCACTGATTGCACACACACCACCGGAGGCTTGTCAAGACTGATTGCACACAGTACATAAGCAGCACACACACTCATTCCAGTGCCGAGTCTTGTTATCTGTTCCAGTTTCAATTCTAAGCGTTTCCTTGTTTTGTTTTTGCCGTGTTTTTGACCCTCGCCTTGATTATCTGTTTCTCCCTGTCTGCTACCAGCCTTGTGACTATCTGCCTGTTATTTTGACTACGGATCTGGATTTCCCTCATACTTCTGTTTGCTCCTGTGTTGATCATTGCTTGCCTGACCATCCCTTTAATAAATACCTGCATTTGGATCCGCATCCTGTTGTCAGCATCTATCCCTGGTTACAAACAGGAGCATGCCTGACTATAAGCCTAAAGGGTGATTTAAGGCTGATTTAAACTGTTCTAAACAAAATCAATGGCACACGATAGAATGAATATTTTCCATATAAAAAGGTGTTTTTGTTCTAACCAACACCTGAAATGTATATTTTAGAAACAGCTTCTATTTCTTGCAGCTGAACAACAAGATAAATTGATAATAATGATCACCTGAAGTACACCTCTTTACTGCATTATTCAGTGTTAAATGATAATAATGTAAGTTTGAATGCCATTTTACATGACATTTATTGTCATACTATTGAAAGCAGCAGCAAAGTTCACCCCAGATCTTGAAAATAAAATAAACCGTTTGAAATTAAACTTTAGAACTGTGGCTCATTGCAAGCCAACACATATTAGTGATCCAGCATGCACATTTAATAATGTTAATTAGGTTTAATATGTATTAATTAGATTCTAAACCTTACCGTTTCAATCGAGTGCAGTAAGTGCCCTATTCTGTGCTTCTGAATGGCTGTATTTAATTTTCTGTCATGCTGCATCTGGTGCAAACTGCTAAATTGCTTATCACTGCAAATCTCGTCATGTAGCGTGTTGTTAGGACACGGGGTTACAATGTAACCTGCTAACCTAATGTTTACGTTCATATTATTTATATTATGTGCTAATTAATAACCAGCTCATGTGGAACTCTGAATCTGCCTCTCATTTCGGAGTCTGCTACTGTCCACCACAGGTCGCATTTCAGCATACATTGAGAGGCTTCCTGACTGAATGAATGAAACATGCTGTTTTCCACAAAGGCAACCCAGGGTCAGGGCCGGATTAACCAATGGGCATTATGGGCACAGGCCCAGGGGCCCATGCGCACTTGGGGCCCCTGCGAGGGGGGGGGGGAAATGCTGATTTTGGAGTGTCTATTTAGGCTAAGAGCAAATAGCGCACCTCGTTGTATTAAGCTAGTTAAGTGCTTCCCGCCAGCGCCGTTTGATCGACAGAGTCAACATAACTAAAGAGCGCGGCAGACCCCAGGTGGGAGTGGTGTAGCTCGTAAAGAGTATGGATATGTGTTTTGAGGCGATAGATCATGAACTCGGTTCGAATCCAGCGACTGATGAACACCTTCTTCTTCTTTTTTTCCCATTACAGAGCAGATTGGAAATACATTTATTTTCAATAGAAAGGAAATGTTTTTGTTTAAAAATTTTAATAAAGTTATATAAAATGAGTCACAAGGTATTTAATAAGGATAATAATAATTATAAATATTCTATGAACAGTTATTTTCCACCTGGTGTTAAATGTAAGTGACATCTTAATATAATTAATCTGTATTTACAATGTTAGTCGCCCTGCTTCACCCATATTCTCCGACCTCATGGAGAGAGAGACAGAGAGAGAGAGACAGAAAAAGCCCCTGAAGAGGAGAGAGACAGGAGAGAACTGGTATAATGTGTGTGATTTCGGATACTTTCAGCCTTAAAATCAAGTGCTTTTTGCCTACTCTTCTTCCTCATGAGGGAGACAGTAGGAATCATGAATCAGTGTGTGTATTATGGAAGACTCAGATTCATAGAACTGGACTGGAGAGGTGTTATATCCAAATTATGCATTATAAGTTTGTAGAAGTTATACATTAAAAACACCCTTAAATATAAATTTTAGTACTGCTTCAGTGAACTTGAACAAGTATATTAAAAACCATAATTTTTCACTATATTAATATTTTTATCAAAGTATGCTTTAAATGCTTTTAAAATCAGGTAAATCTTTGTTGACTATAAATATATGTACTTTGTCATTTATTAAAAAAATGTGGGCAAAATATTATAGATTAACTTTTTAACTATTAACTATTTAAAAAATATTATATTAATCTTATTTTTTAATTCAACTATAGAGGTGCGGCCTTGTAGGGGGGCCTACAAGACATTGTGCCCAGGGGCCTCTGAATTCTTAATCCAGGCCTGCCCAGGGTGGTGAAATATAATTGGCTAAACTGGCATTGGGCAGGTTAAAGGGATCAAAACAAAGACAGACGTTCCGGCACGTAACGCACATTTTCAAAACATCTGACTTCAGCATTGTTTTTTAGATAAACAAGAATGTTCACTTAGCATGTTTCTTAAATATCTGCAAACATATTATGGCATTTTTATGCTTTAGAGGAGTCAAAAACTTACATACAGCACCTTTAACTTATTATTAATAAGCAGCAAATGAAGAGTTTAGTAAGCTCCTAGTTAAAGGTTTATTAATAGCGAGAAATGTACCTTAAAACAGATTGTGACCTTTCATTGTATCTGTAGAAACCAAGTTAGTGTGATCAGCCATGTATCTTTATACAATTTAATGAAAGGACAAAAAGCCCAGTGGTGGTTCATTTAAAAAAAAAAAAAACTCATATTCATTCTCGTTTGAAAACAAGAAATGAGTTGAAAGATTCAATAACGATGTCCATTTTAACTGATATAATTATAGACAGCGATATGTAAAGAAAAAGACATTAGATCGCTCTGTCTGCTTCAAATTATTGTGCTCTCCCTTCAGAACTGATTGAATAAATGCATGACAATGAATACAGTAATAGGCCAATTGAGTCCATACATCCATCAGTGATTTCAAATGAGAACTATCTATTAAATGAATCTAGATAAACACTCTATTACCGAAGAATGTCTTTAAAGCCAATATACTTATTAATATTCAAATAAAAGCATTCTGCACTAAGTTCTCCTCTTCGCCGAGTTGAATGTAATGCAGAGTCCTTTGAATACTAATGTGGGTTCAAATGCTCTGAAATGATTAAATGTTGCCCTTGTCATGTTATTCCAAACAAGTCTACATACCGTAATGACTGCAGTATGTGGCTTGTCAGAGAAGCTCCATATCTTAGTGCCAACAACAAGAGTGCCTTATAAATATAATTAAGGCAGCCAAATAGGGCACAAATTGAACTGCAAGGACTGGTGGAACAAACTGAGATAAAGTCTTAAGAAATTTTCCAGGTCATTAAACGAGTTCCTAACCTTCAAAATTAATGAGACTAGCAGAATGAAACGAAGCCGTGTTCAAGCCCCAGATAGGTAATTATATATTAATATCTATATCACCGCTCCTCCTCAAATGTAAACATGTAATTGCAGATTAGTAATATCTCAGGCTTGCTTGCTTGCTTCCAGCTTAGACTTTGCCAATAACATTACTCTTTCCGACCTGAGTAATTACAACAGAAGGTGCTGAACCGTGCGGTAGACTGGATTTCATATAAACATGCTTCAGGCTGTTGACGATTTCAAAAATTATTTTCAAATATTTACCAGCTATAAGCTAAATTGAGACTATTTCTGTAGGTTACACTGATGTGGTATTAGCTGAGAAAGCAAGTAAATTTGAATCTTATGGGTCGAATGGTTCATTCAAATAAATGTTCAGGAATAAAACTGAATCATTTACTCAAGTGAATAGTTCAAAAACAAATTCTAAGTATGTATACTGTTTTGTATGGACTGAAAATGCAATAAGCAAGACCATCCATACGCACACATAGACATCAAAAGGGGATCAAGCAGCAGCCCTTTATCTTTCTTGAGTTTTTTTTTAATAAATATGTGCTTGTGTGTGCACTGTAAAAAATGCTGTAAAATGTACAGTAGCAGATGCAAGTGAAGCGTCAAGCACGAGAGATTTACAAGTCAATACAAAGACGCGAATAGACATCCTGCGGCGCTATACGCGAGAATAAAGCGCTATGAATTAAGCATTTGACGGGCTTAACACGTGAACTACGCAAATCAAGTTGGGAGCTGAGAGCTTCCTTCATCTAGTTTCTAGAGCTAGAGAACTAGCGCTAGGTACACCTCGGAAACGATCTAGTGGACTCAGCCATGGCGCCGAACGAATCTACGCTGTTTGTCAGCCTTCCTAAAGCACATAAAGCACAGCTACTCTCTCAATAAAATCCATGTAAGCCATTTAGTAACGAAACTAGAGTCATCGGGCAGACAGAAGCCCTGCCCATGAAGCAAATCCATGTCTATTATTAAGTGCACAAATTTGATGCACGAATGAAGCAAATTTGATGTGCAAATGAAGCGAGTAAAATGTTCCCACATCTATTTACACGTGAATAGCACAATTTATTTGAGCAAGCCGCATCTGGTGTGCAAGTCAGATTAGAGTTTTACAGTAGAATTATAATTAATTTACAATGCGCTACTAAATTTTACAGTATCACTGGCAAAATTTACAAGCGCAACCAAAATTGTCAGTAATACTGTAAAATTTACAAGTGCACTGTAAATTACCAATTACAAGTGAAAAAATATATTACAGCAAATTTTTACAGGGTGCATGTCTGTGTGTCTAACTGTGCATTCACACCAAAGGCAGTGAGTGCGTCAAAGTTGTTTTGTTTTGTTTTATATATTAATGCACATCAACTCACCAGTAACTTTTTTAAAAGTACGTCCCTGTAAGAAAACATCATAAATAATTGGAAATCTGGTGACCGCAATAATCAAACCCTTGGGAACAACTGTGGTCAGAACCAAAGTTCACAGGACTGTGTTCACTGAAATCCTCTCAATCGGTGGACTTCAAAATTCGGATTGCTTGCCGCTAAACCACGTTATAGCTCACTATTATAAAGTTGACTTGATCTCAACTCTCCTCGACGCCCACACCGACGAAAACAAGCCGCTTATTGCTGTCAGCTCTCATTAAAAAATAATGACTTACGGCTACTTTGACGCTCTCACCGCTTTCGGTGTGAACGCATAGTAATGAGGAGGTTAAAGACTGGAGTCTGTTGTGATTGTCGCTATAACGTGGTATGGTGTGAGTAGAGTTAAATACTCACACTATATACAGTTGCCTTGAACTGGGCCAAAGCACGCTTGTCCCCCTCCCCCGTCTCCCCCGACGGCCCGCAGTCACATTGCATTCGGGCCTGAGCACGCTTACGTCATCAACGATGCGCTGTTCAGCTTAAGAAGTGCCCTCGCTCAGCACAGTGGAGCATTCTTTATATCGTTAGAACGTTTTAGGGATGCAGTCAAATATTTCGGCGAACAGATCAGCCACTTTTGACGCTCATAAACAATCATAAAGTCCTAGTGCTGCAGGAATTAGAAGGTTTGCTAAAGGTGCAGCTGGCATGCAATGGGGGTTTTGTGTCTTTAATAATCTACAATGTTTGCGTTCATTGAACAGTAAGAATGATTAATAAATCCATATGAAATAGTCCCTTAAAAGACAGGTCTCGTCTTCAGTTTCGGACTCAGGCGCGCTTTGCACTCACACTACCGTGCCAAAGCCCAAGTGAACCGCGCTCTGGCACACCTCTTCCAACCTGGCCAGGGTCAGCCAACTGAACCGTGCCTGAGCCTGATTCAGAGCACTCACACTTCTCAAACGATCCAGAAAACGGGCCTGGGCACGGTTCGAATAGCATAGTGTGAGTGCACCCTTACAGTAGCACACACTGATCAGCAAAGCAATAGAAGTGAAGCCCTCATTCTTTTCCCAGTCTTGTTTGTCTTAGTGTGGAGGTGAGTAGTGCAGAACAAAAGACTAATCTACATGATTATCCTAAAGACAAAAGGAAAATATAATTTGTTTCTCTTGCTAACACGTATTACTCATGAGTAACCATGCAATACGTTAGCTAAAGTTTAGCTAAGGTAATATAATATGGGCATACAACTTAAAGACAGCAAAGTAGTGAGAATCACAGTGAAAATGACGTTGTGCAGTCATTTATTCTAAATATACTCTTGAAACGTGTCGCATAGAAAGCATGAACATTAATAAAATAACAGAAAAGTACTCTTTTCTTTTTGACATGAGCCCCAGCACCTCAAAATATCTATGCATGTCCCTAAGAAAGACATTACTGTTTTTACAAATACACCTGATAACGGTATCTTTCAAAATCTCACTCTGACTGTCCTATTGTGTAAATGAATTGACAAAATTAAACAACTTGCATTTTTTAGTTGAAAATGTTGTCGAGTAAACACCTCCTCTCTCTCTCTCTCTCTCTCTCTCTCTCTCTCTCTCTGTGGTCAGCCATGGTAAAGGCCACCGACAGATTCTGCCGGCCTGTTCATTCAGGCCTCTGATGAGTAAATAGGCAATTACTCCTTATCTTGCACTTTCAGAGACTCAGATGGAATACCAGGATTGTATTCAACATTGTTCCTCGCCAGTACCACATTGCGGCTTCACTTTGACTCATTGCCACAGAACCAAGTAAAAGTCTAGATATTATCTTGTTGACCTAATTCATCCACATTCTGGGAAATGGACGTTTTGTGATGCCAACATCTGTGAGGTTTACGGAGCAGAAAATCACGGTGGCACGAATCCATAACAGATTGCACTACTCCGAAGACAGAACAATGACTTGCTTTTCTTTTGCCACAATGGTCGTTAAGATACCGTAGGATCAGTGGATTGCTTGGCAGCTAATGCTGAGTTTGCGACTTCCTGTCCTTTATTTTATTTTTATTTTTTTAAAAGGCCAAAGCACTCACGCTCAGATGCCAGAATAATCAGTCTTCATTTCTTTCAAGACCTTGAGTTGAAGTGACACACACAAGACCCTCACAATACAGCCTGACAGACTAGGGTGAGTGTGCAGGGAACATGGTGGCAGTGGCAGATAAATCAAACCCAGAGCTTTAAAACCAACCGTACTTCACGATCAACCTTCCTCTCTTTGAGCTGAAGTGATATGCTGACAGTCCTCGGTATTTCAGAAAGTGACTTTCAGGTGGCAGAGCTACTGAAACCTGATATTTTACAGCTATTAACATTGGACAAATAATTGTGTGCTATCAACAACATGTGCAATGGGGTCAGCACAAGTTAAACAGATGGAAAACAAATGCATTATGCACAAGATTGCACCGTGATTGACTCTCAAATGACGGGGGGGAAACATTTGTTGTAGGTTTTTGTGATGGAAGGTTTTTGCATTCATCCACCACAGTAATTAGAACCAGTATGGGAAAGGCTATGTGGGTTATAAATAAAAATTTGTGTGTGAAATAGACGGGATTTTTCACACAACCATCCATTGAGTGTCAACCTGTACATCTTACTCCCATCTTGCCTCTAGGAAACTGCCACGCAAAACGAGATCTCAAGATGAATTCTCTGCCAAGCCTTATCTGATGAATTTTCATTCGGTGATGTGTTTTGCCATTCCACACATTCAGATATGAAAGTCAAGTCATAAATTATGTCTCAAAGTCACATACAAGCAGCTTTCAGATCCAACTTTAAGTCCTTGGCTTTATCTGTCAAGAAAAACACTTCACTTAAAGAAAACTCTTCAACACCTTTGTTCATGAATGCCCCCAATAATGTGAGAAAACAGACAAAGTTAGCCCACATGGGGGCTTCCTCCAGGAAGCTTTGGACCTTGACTGTGCTGTTTTGAGGGCACTGTTGCCGTGGGAAACCTGGGGGCAAAAAACCCCCAGGGCAGAAGAGCAAGTCCCTTCATGATGGATGGCAGAGTCATTAGAGTTCAATTAGGCTTCATTTGATTCTTCCACCAGCACAACCACAGCTATCATTACACAGTCAATTGCACAGATGATGGCAGTAATATGAAATAAGTGCCAATGAAGGAAAAGAGCCCAGTGTGTGCTGGTCCCCTGGAAGCGCCTCTGAGTGTGCCGTCTCTGCCAGATCCCATCCCTTTCTTTATTCTCTTCTTTTATTCATCTGTGTTTGCCAGCATCACAAACCAGCACATTGTGTAATGTGTGTTTGTGCAACGGTGTGTGCCACATGCACATAGAAAAGCAGAAACCTAAGTCATTTGATGCCTCTCGCTGCATGAATATGAAAGAGGCTTTAAGAAAGAAAGTGTTTTCTTAACACATGGCCCTTTCATTGAGAATTATTCATTACATATCGCATATGGCCTCTTGCAAAAACGTTAAGATTTAAATGTATTCTATCTAATGGTGCTTCAGAATTTTTTCTTTAATGCTGATTTATGTGTTCCATTCTTTTGAAAAAAATCAAAGAAATGATTTTTTTTAAAACAGAAATATTATAACAGTTTAAACATCTTTACGGACTTTACTCACTTAATGATTATTACTACTACTACTGCAGCAACTTTCAAAAGACTAATCTAAAAAAAATGCTTTTGGGAGTCACTCTAATGACAAATATTGAATCTCGTCAATATTCTCATTGTAAATAATCATTATATAAATAAATAAATATATATATATATATATATATATATATATATATATATATATATATATATATATATATATATATATATATATATATATATATATATATAAAAACACACACCGGCCAATTTATTAATTACACCTGTCCAACTGCTTGTTAGCACAAATTTCTAATCAGCCAATCACATGGCAACAACTCAAGATGATCTGCTCCAGTTCAAACCGTGCATCAGAATGGAGAAAGAAAGGTGAATTAAGAGACCTTGAACTTGGCATGGTTGTTGGTGCCAGAGGGGCTGGTCTGGGTATTAGAATAGAATTAGTGTATGTATATATATGTATATATATATATGTATATATATATATATATATATATATATATATATATATATATATATATATATATATATATATATATATATATATATATATATATATATATATATATATATATATATATATTATAGGTGGACATAGATAAATTTTTTTAATCTAGATTAATCTAGATTAATCTCAAAATTAATCTAGATTAATCTAGATTAAAATGGCTCATTTGAATTCTGCCGAAGGCATTCAGAATATGTGTGCTACCCAAATTATACATCTTTGAGAACGGGTTTCTCAAGCCAGGTGTCGCATTAAACTAGGGGCTCATCTCCTGTTTCCAAAATGCATCACAAACTGCTTGAAAAACTGTTCTATGATAATTGGTGATGAAAATAAATGATGTTCAATAAGATGTACTTGTGTTTACTAACTGTTTATTCAGTTAAACGTGAATTTTGAACTGTAGGGCTACATAAGCTCTAAATAGCAATTTTTGATTACCTTAAACTGACTAAAGTCAAAACTGAACTAAACAGAAATGGAATTAAGACATGTGGAGTATGCAGATATTAGTGGCATTATAGAAGTAAACACTGCGGTCTTTAGGACCTTTCGCCATGTTTTTCGACAAGATCCACCCGCGGCTGTCAGTAAAGGACCGCGCACACACATACACAAACACACACACACATCGCGAAATGTGGAAGTTTTTTTCTTACCATTTGGCGTGCATTATTAAATTCCATGACACTCTCACCAGTCCTTACTCCTTATTTGCATTTAGTACTCCAGTAGGGTTAGAGCCAAGCATCCTGCTGATTTGATTTAAAAGGGCACTCTTTTGTCAGACGGTTCACCGGACAGGTATACATCTGCGCTAATATATCAAGGTGAAAGTCATCATAGCTTGCATAAAATAGACCCAGCTCCCACCCCACTTTGAGAATAGATTAACGGCGATATTTTTTTTATCGCGCGATAAGAGTCTCGCGTTAACGCAGCACGTTAACGCCAATAATGGCCCAGCACTAATATATATATATATATATATATATATATATATATATATATATACACACCACCAGCCTGGACCGTTGATACATATCAACATCATATAGATGTTTTCTATATATATACAAACTGCTGAAGAATGGTCCGCAATTGAGAAAATATCCAGTAAGCGGCAGTTCTGTGGGCGCAAATGCCTTGTTGATGCCAAAGGTCAGAGTGGAATGGCCAGACTGGTTTGAGCTTATAGAAAAGCAACATTAACTCAAATAACCACTCGTTACAACCAAGATATGCAGAACAGCATCTCTGAACGCACAACACCTCCAACCTTGAGGCGAATGGGCTACAGCAGCAGAAGACCACACCAGGTGCCACTCTTGTCAGCTAAGAACAGGAAACTGATCTGCAATTCGCACAGGCTCACCAAAATTGGACAATAGAAGATTGGAAAAATGTTGCCTGGTCTGATTCTCGATTTCAGCTGCAACATTTGGATGGAGGGGATCTCAATCCAATAGAGCACCTTTGGAATGTGTTGGAACGGGAGATTCGAGTTAAGGATGTGCAGTCAACAAATCTGCAGCAAGTGCGTGATTGTTATCATGTTAATACGGACCAAAATTTCTGAAGAATATTTCCAGTACCTTGTTGAATCTATGCCACAAATAATTATGGCAGTTCTGAAGACAAAAGGGGGTCCAACCCGACACTAGTGAGGGGTACCTAATAAAGTGGCGGGTGAGTGTATGTATGCATGTACGTATAATAATAATAATAATAATTATTATTATTATTATTATTTATATATATATATATATATATATATATATATATATATATATATATATATATATATATATATATATATACAGTATATATATGCGCACATGCGTGTGACACCAAAAAACCTTTTAGTAGGTGTCTTCTGTAAATCATGGTAAAAATATCCAACAACATTTATGTATGAATGATGAATCCATTTATGTATGTATTTTTTATTTATATTAGAAAATAAATAAAACAAACAAGCAAGGACCCATTCTAATGTACAAGGGGATAATTACAGCTGTACTATATATTTATATGTTTTATAATATACCCTAGTTTCTAATTAAAGTTAGAACACTTATAATTTAATAATATATTATTTTTATCCAGAACAGGTGTTTTTTTTCCAGCTACAACAGTACAGCAACTTCTACTTTGCAGAACATCTATGCTACCCCTAAACCCTTTAACTCATATAACCTTTGTTCTGTGGATCATAATTAATATATGCAAAAACATCCGTAAAATAAATAATACAGCAGTGCTGACCATTCATTACATCAAAATCAGATGGAAATAGCATGAAATGAATCGTTTCATTCCAAATGAAATAGCCCTGTCTCATACAGTATGTTTTCTTTATGATAATGCTTCAGGCAATATGCATTTTATTCATCAAAATTTGAACAAAGACGTTGTCAACAAAGATTAAAAGCTCTGCAAGGTATAAATATAGCTTTGTTTAATAATGCAGCAAATGAATAATTAAAGTGAACCAAATATGTTGAGAATCAAGAGTGCAACAAAAACAACAATCAGGCACACGAACAGACAGCAATCTGAAGGCTGTTATGAAACATCTTTGATGCTTTTGTGGCTGTCTAGATAGTGTTTAAATGTGTTTGCAGTCATAAAGATAAAGACTCGCACAAACAACATCAAAAGTATAAAGCTGAAAGTATATCAACAAATTAATTAAATAAATTAAAAATGCAATGATGTGGCGTTCAAAAAATGTTTAAAGATAACCTCCTTCATTAGTGATTTTGTGTGTTTATTTGCAACATACGTCTATAATAACCTGCTCACCACTGAATGAATTGGTTACCATGGCAATTGGCACCTTTGTTGAGCTAATCCATGCCCTCTGCTGCAAAGCTTTGGTTTTCAAAGCATTTACTATAAATAGCATTTACTATTTACAAAATCATTTACTATATATAAAAAAAAAACATCAGAGGGTTACATTTTAGCACAATTTGTTTTCTCATTTGAGGTGAAACGTCGCCTTTTTTGGAGCTTTTCAGACTTAGCTTCTGCGTAATGCGTTTTTTTTTTACTCTTCATTCACAGAAGCAGACAAGCATACCGCTGAGTTTGATTACTAAAAATACAATTGTGCAGTAATGAGACACGATACATTAGGTCATGTAGCGTACTGCCATACATGAGGCCAGGGTGGCTTGATAAGCAGGAAAAATGGCCCTTAGATCAGCATCTCAGCCGGGTGCTTGGTTAACCACAAATCTCTTTAGAAGACTCAAGTGCTTTGTCTTTATCCATGCTACTCCACTTCACAGTCCTGATAACGCTTTCCACAGGGTGATCTCAAGGACGTCAAACTCACAAGAGGCTCAGCAGTTTTAAAAATTAAACACACATAGGGTATATCACTAGGGTTGGGTTGTTTTGAGTTTTTATGAGACTGGAGCCAAAATGGTGTCTGAACAGAGACTTTAATAGTCACAATGTGAGGGTTGATGACATTAAACAATGACTTTTTTATAGATAATGTAAGCATACATACAGTTGAAACAAAAATTTTACATACACTCTAAAAAAAAGGAACATAACCATTTTTTTTTTTTTAAGTCTGATGGTAAATCATACTAAACGTTTATTATTTTAGGTCCATTAGGATTACCTAAATCATTTACATCTGCTAAATGCCAGAATAATGAAAGTTTGTTTTTTTTTTTAGAAATTTGTATCAATTTCTAGATGTTTTCTAATGTTTTGGGTATCCTTCCACAAGCTTCTTACAATAGTTTGAAGGAATTTTGGCCCACTTCTACTGACAGAATTGGTGTAACTGAGTCAGATTTGTTGGCTGTCTTGCTAATTTTCTATAGGATTGAGCTCAGGGCTTTGTGATGGCCACTCCAAAACATTCACTTTGTTGTCCTTAAAGCATATTTTAACTAATTTGGCAGTATGCTTAAGGTCATGGTCTGTTTGGAAGACCCATTTGTGGCCAAGTTTTAATTTCCTGGCTGATGTCTTGAGATGTTGCTTCAGTATTTCAACATAATGTTCTTTCTTCATGATGCCATCTATGCTGTGAAGTGCACCAGTCCCTCCTGCAGCCAAACAGCCCCACAACATGATGCTGCCACCCTTCAAAGTTGGGATGGTGTTCCTAGGCTTGTAAGCTTTCCCCATTGTCCTCCAAATGTAACACTGGTCATTATGGCCAAACAGTTCAATCTTAGTTCCATCAGACCACAGGACATGTCTCCAAAAATTATTATTTTTCCCAGTGTAATTTAGCAAATTGTAATCTGGCTTTTTTTGTTGATTCTGGCTTGTTGATTTTCCCATGTTGTCACACAAGGAAGCGGTGTGTTTGAGGTTTTCCTTAAATACTATACAGTTGTACCTCCAATTAACTCAAATAATGTCAATTAGCCAACCAGAAACTTAGGCATAATAATCTTATTGTACAGTATGTAAACTTGACTTTCAAGAAAATTTATAACAATTTTTCAAAAAAATCTCTCTCTCATTATTCTGCTATTAAGCATAACACAAACAAATTTGATAATCCTAACTTACCTAAAAGAGAAAAAGTTTAGTCACATTAACATCTGATTTTTTAAAAATGGTTATGTGACTTTTTATATAGTGTATGTAAACTTCTGGTTTCAACTGTAAATATAAAAATGTAAGTAAATACAGGTTTACATAATATTATTGTAGTTTGGTTTTATGGTGATTTTAACGCCTAATAACAGTTACAGCACTGTATAAACTTCAAATTTAAGCAATCATTTTGCGGAAATGTGTATGATGACCAAGAGAGTTCAAATACGCTGCAAGCTAAGAAAATTCAATCATAAAATTTCAAATACAGTTTCAAATAGAAATGTGTGAAAAATCGTGCATACCACATAAATTACAGCGCATGTCAGCACTTTCAGCCACCATACACATAAGACCCTACTTGTTTTCTCTGGCAAAATATGACACCACTCCTGACTTTCTGCACATCCAGTCCTATCACAAGATCATTTAAAATGATAAAATGAGTACAGAATACATTTCACTATAAATATTACAATTTGACAACCTGGTTCAGTGTAGATAAACCAAGTGGTGCAAAAATGTTTAGAAATAAATGAAAAATCTTGCTTGATTAATCTACTGTTTTGACACAGTTAACCACCATATTCAACTGGCAATTATTAGCCCTCCTGTATTTTTTTTCTTTTTCAAATATTTCCCAATGGTTTTTAACAGAGTAAGAACATTTTCAGAGTATTTCCTATAATAATTTTGATAATGGTGAAAGTCTTATTTGAGTTATTTCAGCTAGAATAAAAGCAGTTTTTGAAACATTTTTTAACTATTTCAAGGTCAATATTACTAGCCCCCTTAAGCATTTTTTCCCCGATTGTCTACAGAACAAACCTTCATTATACAAATATTTGTCTAACTACCCTAACTTGCCTAGTAAACATAATTAAGCCTTTAAATTGCATTTAATAAAAATGTTTTTAAAATATCTAGTAAGGCAACAAGGTGGCTCAGTTGTTAGCACTATAGCCTCACAGCAAGAAGGTCACTGGTTTGAGTACCGGCCAGGCCAGTTGGCATTTCTGTGTGGAGTTTGCATGTTCATGAAAGGACATCCACTGTTTAAAATATATGCTGAATAAGTTGCCGGTTCATTCCGCTGTGGCGACCCCTGATGAATAAAGGGACTAAGCCAAAGGAAAATGAATGAATGAATGAATATCTAGTAAAATATTATGTACTGTCATCATGACATTGATAAAAGAAATCAGTTATTAAAAAAGAGTTATATAGTAACAGTAGTATAGTAAAATATTATGTTTAGAACTGTGTTGAAAAAATCTGCTTTGCAGTAAAAAACATACAGAAAGGTTAATAATTCAGGAGGGGTAATAATTCTGACTTCAACTGTATATACAACAACATGAGGGTGAGCAAATATTAGAATTTTCTTTTTAATGTGAACTATAATCCTGAAATCAAAACAGACAAAACATTACATTCAAAGCCACCACCGAGTCAAGTTTTCATTGAGTGTTTTTACATACATTTTTTAGCTGATTATGCTTAATAAGCTGATATGTGTAATCGGTAGTACCTGTATATTCATGTGCACTTGTATGATTGTACACACCCAATAAAAATATAGAAATAAGAAAAGAAAATATCATGGCTTCCATCAAGACTACTCGCTCCAACCAGTCCTTACTGCAGACACACATCCAGCTTGAGTGGGCACTTCTGGACATGGTGGCAGATATTTTTTGTACACTCCAAAGCTTTAATTTCGAAATAAAGCAGAAAATCAAGCTGTCGACTCATGCAGTTGATGTGGAATCAACAAAACATAAAATGTGCTGCATTCGCAGGTAGTGTAAGTGATAACATACAACAGCACAGTTTCTGACAGATTTCCTGCTGCCATTTTCAGGCTACTAATGCTGATATTTGGGCTGTGAGGTCAGCTGCCAGTAAAAAAATATTGCAAACCTTAGAATCACATGTAAACGCTATATTCTGCATAGTCGTTTTACTGATTTGCATGTAAACATAAATAAATTATTTCTGAAATAATCATATTTAAATCTTAATTTTTATTTCTTATTTTGTGCAAGTAAACACTCTCAATGATACTTCATGTTGAAATGTTGTTTGTAATTCACATAAACATTTGATTACAGCATAAGCTGCAATTGCATGTTCCATGTCCAGATGTACACTGATACAGCATGCGGAGTTAGCACTGTTATCACTCAACACAGCATTTACTGATCGTATCAGGGGAGCATCGACAGCGCTGATGTTTATAAGGCTTTTAAACGTGAAGAGAACAGCACTTGTACTGCAGTCTGGGCTCTTTTTTGATGTCAAAAGTCATGAAATGTTTGACAGGTTGCTTCAAAGCTTATGCCCAAAGCTTGCTAACAGCGAGCCTGAGGCCACATTGGCACAGAAAAAAGATCTCCTTCATTAGAGGAGTACACATGGATTCCAAAGACTACTAAACTTTTGATACATTTTTGGCAAGTAAAATAAACAGGTTCATAAAGGCTACAAGTTGCACGCTAACTAATCAGTGGAAAATTATAAAGGCATCCAAAAGGTCAACATTTCAGCAAACCAGCTGAATGTATGCTAGAAATAAGCGGTGTCATTGTGAAAGAGACAGACTGAGTCAAGAGGAAATTCGATATAGATTTGAATAGAATATTCTAATAGAAATCTTGATTGACCTTAATATGTTTATTCTCAAAAAGCAACAATTGATCAGAATAACAAATATTTACATTAGTTGCAATTGAAAATCAGGGTTATTCAGCCAAATATTGATTCCATAACCCCTTCTAAGTTCAAGCTTAAGTATAGGGTTTAGGGCTGTGTGATATCTCAATATTTTCTCTTATTTTGCAGATGATGATAATCAGTTGATGTTTTATTAAAAACATTCACATTTCATACAGTGTACTAGTTCTTCTTTACAATGTCAGTGTTGCATTCATTAATTTGATTTGATTTATTTTCATTCATTTTCTTTTCAGCTTAGTCCCTTTATTAATCTGGGGTCGCCACAGCGGAATGAACCGCCAACTTATCCAGCATTTGTTTTACGCAGCGGATGACCTTCCAGCCAAAACCCTGTAATCTCTGGAAAACATCCATATACACTCATACACTACGGACAATTTTAGCCTACCCAATTCACCTATACCGCACGTCTTTGGACTGTGGAGGAAACCGGAGCACCCGAAAGAAACCCACACGAATGCAAGGAGAACATGCAAACTCCACACAGAAATGGCAATTGACCCAGCCGAGGCTCGAACAAGCGACCTTCTTGCTGTGAGGCGACAGCACTACCTACTGCGCCACTGCGTCGCCTTGATTTATTTTATTTCAAACAAAAAAAATCATACACAATACAATTCTTTGAACAAAATACATTTCATCATGGTCAAAATGGAGCGGGATGAAGCACATGCTTATTATTTTCCCCCACCCCATTACCACACACAGCATTCATCTATTACTTCAACTTGTTCTTGAATGGCCCAGACAGAGCCCCGACTTAAACCTAATTGAGCATCTCGGGAGAAACCTCAAAATGGCTGTCCACCAACGTTTAACGTCAACTTGTTGCATCTTTCCCAAAAAGGCTCATGGCTGTATTAGATCAAAAGGATGCTTCTACTAAATACTGAGTAAAGGGTCTGTATACTTTGGGCCATATAATACTTCAGTTTTTCTTTTTTAATACATCTGCAAAAATGTCAACAGTTGTGTGTTTTTCTGTCAATATGGAGTCCTGTGTGTACATTAATGAGGAAAACAAATGAACTTAAATGAGTTCAGCAAATGGCTGCAATATAACAAAGAGTGAGCATTTTAGGACAGTCTGAATACTGTCCGTACCCACTGTATTTAATCTTTTTTTTTTTTGCATTTTTCATGTTCAATACACCATTTGTACATTTCCTTTTTATAATATAGACCCAAAACATATGTAGTACTGCAATCACCTCTATTAATCAATATATTCCTTTAATAATACATTTATTATACAACTTTAAAATGTATTCCTCTTAATAATAAATAGATTCCTATCCTGACATTGTTTTAGAATATGTTCCAGACGGTTCCATAATTTCACCAAACTTTTTAAAGGTGTCCTTGTTTTCAACATCTTGAAATTTTGTTCTTATCTCAGATTATATCCCCTTTTGTCAAAAAAGGTAATCAATATATTGAGGAAAAGGATATTAATTTGTTAAAACTGAAGCAGTCAAGTAAGAATGTCAAAAGTAATGCTCTGCTGTAAAAATGAATTATGCAATACAAAAAAAAATGACATTGTAATCAAAACATCTAAATAAAAACATTTATAAAAGGAGGACAAAAGAAACACTGCAAGATGAGAACTGTATTGTAAAAAAAGTACTGTAAAATCTTCCATAATAAAGTATAAAAAACATTACTGTATTTAAATCAAATTACATGTTGTAATATTGCACAAAAGATAAAAAGCTATAAAATTTGTAACACTTCAAATACATTTTTAAAACACTTTGTACATTTTAGTAGCAGTTTCAGTATATTTACATTCAGGCAATATGTATCTTAGACCTAATGTATTAAGCACATCTCTAAAACTTCTTATGTGCTGTCAGTTTAAAATTGAATCTAACCTAACTAACTAGCTATACCGTTTATCTTATTTACAGTACAGCAACTACTATTGTGTCGAAGCATTATAAGCACACATATACATTTCAAGTACATCACCGACATCGCAGCCTGTTTATTCTCAAACAGGGCGCACTCCTGATGCTGAAGTACTAAGAACATCACAGCAAGGAAACTCACACACTGAAATTTCTCACACAAAATCAAAAGTGAAATAATTTATAGCGGCCAGTGGTGTGAATTCGGGAGACACTTTGAGTTTGGAATTTGAATGTGCACTGAATAAAAGTTTATTATAACTCTTATATCACTAAAATAAATATGACAGCGGGGACGCAATTAGATCACTCTCAGTGTAATACCAACATGACAGACATTTTTGAAGTGTTACCTCAGCATGCTGAGTTTCTTTGTGTGGCGTATTTTGATTTCTTCTGCAGAGGCTGTGTGAGCCTTGCCTCAGCAGCACAAAATAATACAGTCAGTAATACACTATTCATCACTTATGCTATATGTTATAAAATCTGAATAATACTTGCGTTTTGGTGATTGCCTAGTACGCAGCATTTCAGAATTGTTCCTGAAAACAAAACAAAAAAGAAACCCTATTATCACTGTACACAATATTAAGTGGGACTGTCAAAATGACAATAACTGTTAGCAAATGCACCAAATAGCAATTCTGAATGATTTCTAAAGGACACTGAATGGGGATGATTTTTAGATTTGTTAAATTGAAAAAAGCAAGCATTTAACAAAACATTCTTCACAGTATTGTTGTTTATTTTAAATGTAATAAACGGAAATTCATCCTGCTCTAAAAAAAGTTATGCATGTAAGTTTAATGTGCATCTTACCCTACCTTACCGTAAGGCTAATCACATTTCACCCTCATATACTGAAACCTTGTTATTTGTTGCTTACGTCTGTCTGCCATTCTATTTTAAGCCACAAACAAATTGTGTATTGTGTTTGCCATTTTCCCTGAAATGATCTCCCATATAATCATTGCGAGATTTTGCTCAACAAAATGCTTTTCCGCTGAATCCCTTTACCAAAACAGCTTTTAGACCTTGAACTCTGTTATCTCTTTAAACACAGGAACAGAGTAAACTAAGCGACAATAACAGCAACAATCTTGATTTGGCATTAAGATAATTTGTTGTGGAATTTTCTAGCCAGCTTGTGATGAGCATATGCTTCAGAAAAATCATGGCTAACTAAAGCAATTGGAACTAGTACCAATCAAATATTTAACATTAACCCCAACACTAAAAGTAACAATTGTCTCTGGCTTTCACCACCTCTGAATAATATGGTTCTATTAGCATTCTGAGCAGTTTTGAGATACTGAGCTTTAACATTTCTGATTCCATATAATCAATGTGGGGAACAAGTTTCTCTCATGCATTAAAATGACAGAGACCCTAAATGTATTCTAGACATACAATAGCAAAATCTTCTAAAATTGTGATGATTTTTGGAACATGTCAAATGCCTTTAAACAAAAATAATAAATAAATAATTTCCCAGGGATGGGTTGCGGCTGGAAGGGCATTCGCTGCGTAAAACATGTGCTGGATAAGTTGCCGGTTCATTCCGTTGTGGCGACCCCGGATTAATAAAGGGACTAAGCCGAAAAGAAAATGAATGATTAAATAAATAAATAAATAAATAAATAAATAAATACATTTAAATAAGACCTCATCAATTGAATTATTTTTAAAGATTTATATTGTAAACTAAACATTTTAAGTCTTTAATAACTGGAAGAATATAGACAATGCTTTGGCAAATTTGCCTCAAGTATATTTCTAAACATTTGACAATTAAAATATTTAAATTAGTTCAACAACGCAACGCCTCCTTTTTACCAACAATGAAAAACATTACATTTATTCTCACTTTCTCATAAAATTCTTCTAAACCATCATTTTGATTTTCAAAATATTAAGATGTTTATGAGCAATATGATGCAATACATGCAAACACTGTAGAAAATACACAAAAAAAAAAAGACATTTGCTTTTTGTTCAAATTCATTCATTCATTCATTTTCTTTTCGGCTTAGTCCCTTTATTAATCCGGGGTGGCCACAGCGAAATTAATTGTCAACTTATCCAGCACGTTTTTACGCAGCGGATGCCCTTCCAGTGTGAATGAGTGTGTATGGATGTTTCCCAGAGATGGGTTGCGACCCAAGAAACCAAGTCATATAAAATTTTGAATGTGTTCAAATTAAGCGTCATTATGATATAACGTTAGCATGAGAACAAATAAATTGATTCAGATTGATTCAGGGTTGTTTGCAGTATTTCATGAGCACAAACAACAAAGTTCTAACTGGCTACTTGATTGACTCGTTCACAGCAGGAGACTCTGATATCAAACTGTGGGATTACTGAAGAGTTGATTGGTCCCTCAGAGATTTCCTGAGATGAAGAAGTGCTAAGAAAGTCCTCGATTCCTGCTCTGTAAAGCTACTAATATTGCTAAAGGATGGGGAATAGCCTGGAGCAAGATGATGAGGCTGTGGGAGTGTGAGGGGGTGGTACAAGCAAGCTTTCCGGCTTATTCATCCTTTCTCTCTATTCCCACCTTCTTCAGTTTTTGTTTCCTTTTCACGCTAATCTGTGGGTGAGAGAATTACATTCTGATTTTGCTTAATAACATTTGCGCTTCTTTTTCTAAGGTATTATAAAATACCCTAGGACCACAGACTGTGACAGGTCATTGTTGGGTATGTTTATAATATTGTTTATATATACAGTGTGTAACCTCTTTAATTTTAAGTATATGGCTTTAAATAATGCGTTGTTAAAGACGTCACAAAATGACATGAGCTGAAACTGAATTTTTAGAAGCAAATGTGTTCCTTCTGCATTATAACTTGCAATTATGAGTTGAAAACAATAACAGATATTAAGTATTCAACTGAGAAGGTCAGCTTTGGTGTAATCTTGATTTCAATGTGGGGATAAATTTATGACAGTTTCTGATTTTCAAGGTAAGCCCAATAATGCCAATTATGTCGAGTGTTACACATTCTAGAACAACACATTGTAATGTGAGAAATGTGAATGAATCCTCTGTGGATTGAATGAATGAATCCTATTTTTTTTTATTAATTTAGTTTTCAGTGAAACACAAAGACAATAATTATTGATTCGGAGAATCATTCATAAATACAACTACTTGTTTTAAGTGGTTGAAATAAGTTTGAACAAGTTGAAAAAAGTTGAAACAACCACTTGTTTTACTTCTAAATGATTTATTTGTAGGTTTTATTTAGAAATTCAATCATAAAGCAGTCAATTTTTTTGGTCTTGAATGAATCCAGTAACTTTAATGAAGAATTCACTAATAAAGTCAAACACTTTGGTAAATAAACAATTTCCATTGGTAAATAGATCAATGTTGAATAAAAAAGATCAATAATGATATATCGATTTACTTAAATGTAGTCACTTTATTCACTCCTGAATTATTTAGTTGAAGGAATTATCACTTAGAAAGATGAATCCTTTTTTGTTCCTAAGTGATTGTAGTGTTTTTGTACAAATCAATTGAATAAGTTTAGTCATTCACACACAAAGACAATCACTTGCTTTACTGATAAATAAATGACTTTTCGATCCTAAAAAAAAAATCTGCATTTTAAACAAATTGGTTGAATGATTTAATTCAATGATTCCCCTATAAAAACAATGATTTTGTTGCTGAATGTATCACTATTCGGAATGAATCATCTAAATGAATGATTCAGTGATTCACAAATACAGACAAGAGGTGTGTTCACAGCTGAAGCCGGTGATCAACGAGATTAGCCGAGCGCAGGCGGGGGCGGAGTTGAAAACGGAGAAGTCAAGCCGGACAGCCGGACACTACGGGGTTCAAAGTTGTGGCAGTCATGATGACCGATCACATGGCGTCATCATCATTTCTTTATTTTTTTTATTTATAACAACAAAAGATTTACAAATAAAACAGAATACAGTCTCTACAAACTATAGTTCATTTTTAAACAATAAGGGAATTATGAATTAATAGTATCTAGTATCTAATGAATTAGTATTCTATAGAAAATTCTATAGAAATTCTAGTATATAAAAACAAACAAGTACAGGTAGATACCTGAATTAGTCATAATAGATATCTTAATGTTATAGATGGTTTAATGACACATCCTTAGAGAAATCAATGGCAAAAATATTTCATTTGTTACTAGTAATTCGACTACAAATACCACATAACCACTATAGAAACATACATCAGACATACATAAGTGTCTGTCAACACAAAACACATAAGTGTCTGTCAGAAGATTGCAGGGAATCTCATTTTATTCATTTGAAACAACTACTTTACATTCTTGCCTTAAAAAACTCAGCAACAGCACTATTTATCAAGAGTATAGTGAGTTTAGTCCTCCACTTGGCACTGCATCTGCGGGAAGAGTTATACAATTGGGTGGAAGAGCTGGATCAGTGCTGATACCAGTACAATATTGCATGGGCAGCCAATCAGATTCAAGATGCATTAGGTTTTATTCTGCAATATTAACTAACTGTATGTACATTACCTCTTAGTTAATCAATATTTACTTAATATGTAGTGTAAATTTATTATATTCCTGTGTCTAATATGTTCTAACATATTGATTTAAATAAGAAAGTACTAGTACCTAAAGAATAAGCACTAGTAATAATGGAAAAGTGGAAGGGTTAAAACGGCATTAAAATGGATAGCTAAAAGAGTGCTTGCCGTGTAGTGCTGGCAGTTTCCTTATGTTCCACACATTTGCTTAGTACAATATAAAACCTACAGGGTGCTGTGTAATCATCAGTATGTCTGGGTTAGATGGATAGTAGGTCTAAATCAGGATCTGGCATGGGACTTTAATTTTGAAGCTTTTGAACATATGAGAAGTGCTTTACAGAAAATTCTTTCTCTAGTGCCTCACTTGACGTTGCACTCAGAAGTTTAATGAAACCAAACACTTAGCCGCCAAACTACCAGCTGTAAAGCCCGACCTAAATCCACTCTATTGGTCTCAGTGTGGAATTGCCTGGCAAATTATCATGCTGCACGTTAGTTATCCGCTGATGGCTGTCAGAACAGTGATGGATGCGTTTTATTTACATTTCAGGGATGAAGAAAAATAGCATTAGGGTGGTTTTATTTCAGGGCTGTGATTGAATGCTTCAGCAACTGTAACCTTGTCATTTGCCTATGGTATGAATGTCTATATTTCCCTCCTTTTGATAGATCTTTAAGGTAGATTCAATGTTGGAACATAATGATGTTAACTAAATGTAACTCCAAGTGATGAAACTAGCATTCACACAGGAATACTGTTAAACGATTGACAAAATATGAAAACATATCTGCATTCCTAACTCTGATTTGTAAAATCTACCACAGATTGGCATGCAAAAAGCATACTCTAAGCCAGTTCATTAGAAATTATGGAAAGAACAGCTTTATTATAGAAATTGCTATAAAGAATTGCATTTGAATGGCTGATCATAACCACATTGACAAAGGAAGCTCAAGCCCTCGCTATAGCTATCACAGCAGTTTTGTAGAACAATTCGTTTTTTTGTTCTATGTTTGGAGCAATGCCTAATATCTTTTGAAAAATAAGCCACATGGTGAACAAACAGCCACTACCTTTTGTGAAACAAGTCAGGCACTTTTGCAGTGATAGCCAACAAAGCCACGACAAGCTTGACATTGTTTCCTTTTTTTTCGCGGGGCAAGAGCTTCACTTGAATGCTACAAAATGAAAAACTCTCCAGCATGTTCTATCGATTAGTTTCTAAGTACATCCTGTAGTTTAAGCCTTGATTAACTCTTTGGGATCCAAAGACTTAAGGTGGTCTAAAAATAGCACTTTCTCAACTCATAACTCGTCAGTTCAGTGCAGCAGAATAGCGGGTGATAAGAAGCCAGAGCCTGCGAATGACTTCAAGCTTAGACCTTTCTCTCGACCAGGCTGAGGCATTCTTCAATGTCACCGCAAAATAAATCAGATTGTTGTAAAAGTGGATTAAACTGAGGATCCAGAAATGATACAGTTTCTTTTATGATTGCTTGTCTAAATCCTGCATGTTGCACTGGCAGGTAGGGTTGATTGATTTGGACACAGAATCAAGGGCAAACACCTACAACGCACACTTTTAAAAAAAAGTTCTGTAGGTGGGATTTTAAAGTAATGCTGCAGAAGAGTGATTTTTGAGTTCCACAAACAACCTTTGAGTTCTTAAAGAGCAATGAAACCCCCCTGTCTCAGAAGGGTGTTTTCACACTTCTAGTTTGAAAAAAGTGAGGAAAGTGGGTGAGTCCAGCTTTGTTTAAATGGAAGTGTTGAGTGGCCAAAGAAGGAGGGGTTTGCATGAAATGGGGAGTTTTATTACATGCACTACTGCTGATTTTTACAGCGGCAACACAAACACAGATGCAGGGGAGATAGCTGATAAAAACTGAAAGAGTTCTGCTGACAAAACTACTGTAACTAACTTTTCCATCTAAATAAACATAAACAAAGAACATTGATCACACACTTACTAAATTCGTAGAGACAGGACAATCAACACAAACTGGAACCGCATCTTTTTTTAATAGATGACCAGTGGCAAATCTGGACTCACAATTTTCAGATTTGAAAAGCTCTCGGGTAAAAAAATTTTCCCACAAACATATTTTTGTCATGTGTAAGCAGGCCACTGTAATCCACACGTGTCCACATACCAGCAGGAAAATGGAAACAAAACCTTCATCACAGCACATTTACAGTATAAACACAACACTGACGACCCATGTCTCCAAACAATTCTTCTTCTTCTACTTATTTTAATTACGGTTGGCAACACAACGTGGCATCTCTCTGAACACAGTAACAGGTAAAAGGAGTCTTCAAAGCTATATCATGCACATTAATAAAGTTGCATCTTGTTTACAATAGAGCACACTGATTGGTTCAAACAAAGTCTTTCTCATGAATTAATGAACAGATGTGCTGAAAACTCAATGACGTCACTTTATACCAGCCGGTACAGATAGCCAATCTCCATGCTGAAATATACACAATGATCGCCATGGCGTTGCTTCAAAATTTCTTTTTAAACCAATGACTAATTTTTAGCAACGTGGGACATATATATGACTGTCAACATCTCAAAAAATGTGTTTTGGTGTTTTGTGACCCTTTTTGTCTAATTTGTGTAATGGATTTTCCAGTAATGTCAATGATGAATTTCCATTAAACACTCCAAGTAAACTTTATCCATTTTTTTACATTGTCATTGGTGCATTTTCTTATTTACAATACAAAAAGTATAAAGGTTGCTTGTCATGTCTCAAAGTTATCCATATGTCTTGTGCATTGTCTTCCAAATTATTTGAAGCCTATATTGTAGCTTTCAAATGGCTTTAAGGGAATGTAAATAGGTAAATAACAATATTAATTTTTGAGGTGAACCATCATCAAGTTTATCCAGCATGGGGACAGATTTACTAACAGTTGGCAAAAAGCCTCTTTTGCTATTAAAACTACTGTAGAGTAGTATCTGAGTACAAATTAGCAAAGAATGAGGATTTCAAATTGAATCTATTTTTTAAACGTTGTGTGGATGAATGGCCAAACCGCGGTTTTAAAAATACCTGTGTTCATGAGGACAGGGTTTAAGGTTTGAGATTGTCAATTTATTGAGATTTGCATCTTTAACTAACGTCCACAAAAACATGTTTTAGCCCATTTCATTGGTAAACTTTGCTGTTAAAAACTTCCGTCAGGAATTATTAAAGGCTTCTCTTTCAGAAGATAATTTATGAGAGGAGAGTATTTAAATCAATCATACCAGTTGTATTTGTGCCATTATTCAACACCCCAATAAAGCATGTCTTACAGGGGTGGTCCACTACGATATCATATTTTAAACTTTACAGTAGTTGATGTGTAATGTAGCTGTGTGAACATAAACAAAATCTCTGAATGTAATACACTCAAAGTTAAATACAAAATGAGATATTGGCTTTTACAGAGTTAGCTTAGAAAAGCCTACAGCGAACGAAATTTGGGAACTACAAAAAATACATGTGGGTTAGTGAGATCACAAATGTTTCAGGTTATGTGCATTTACCATGCGCATTCACCCCACACAGCGAAGGGGCATGGCCAGAGGCGCTGTAATGTTATTGCAGAGAAAGCAAACATGATGTCAAAATGCTGCTATTTCCACAGAGCGTCTTCTGTTTCTGTATTTGGGCTTCCAAAAGACACAACACAAAGAGTGAAGTGCATACAATAAAATTTTATGTACCAGAGAACTATGGGAAAATATATAGCTAGCATTTGACAAAGGGCAGCCTCAGTATCTCTCACAGTTCAGTGCTGAATTTAGCTAAAAAAAGAAGCAGCTCCAACCATAGTAGACAAAACTGTGGATTGTGAGCCACAACCTGTAAGTATTTCGTATTAGTTAAAATTGATGAATTACATGCATAGTTTCTAGTGTTAACGATATGTTGTAGCAAGGACATAAACAAAGATGTAAACAACACAAAATGCTTTTTGGCATCGTCAACAATTTAGCTACAAATCCATATTTATTTGCCAAATCTCTGTAAACATCTCAAATAACAAACTCGCAAAAGATACGTGAACACCTCATATTACTTACAAATGCTTATTCTGAATATATGTGAAAGACAGAAAGACAGTCAGATTTTATTTTAGAGAGCAGGCATGAGGTTCAGCTGTGTCCTCCTGTGTCAGATTCAGGCTCAAACCGATGTGGCTAACAGCACCTCTAACTAGTGAAAGACTACAAAATTCTTTACATATATATATTTCATTGTACAATACATTCTGAGGGAGCCTATATGTGAAACACAGTCTCATGTCTCTAAAGTAATGCAAATTGTCAGTTTCAAAGCACAGATGAGTCTATTGTCTAACAAATGGCAAAGTAGCACTTTCAGCTGGTCAACTGGCCGGACGGGTTCTGTCTCCAGTACTCCATTTGCATGCTTTGTGTTCATGCTAAAATGTATCACGAATGAGTACTTATATGTTGATGAGATTGGGGCTGGGGGGAAAAGCAATTTACCCTGCTGACAACAACACTTCATTTGCATGCTTTGTTTAGGTTTGTCCCCATCTCTATGTATCAATGTCTTTAAAAATGTATTTAAAACTGAGTGCTTGGCTGCATTAGTTCAAAGTTTTTTCGATGACGCCACAGCAACGCAGAGTTTCTTATTAAAGGATTCTGCTTTGAAGGATTCTGTTTTCCACCTGGGGATACTCATCCCGAGGCCCTCAGACTATGCAGAGCCACTGATGCGATCCAAGATCAACGACAAGATTATCCAAAGGTTTTTATAATCCTGGACCAGGCCGTAACCTGAGCAGCTGCTGTGGTGCTGTGTCGCCACTGGCTTGCATGGTTCGGGATCTATAGAGCTGGGCATCGATGGAATTGCTCTTCAGTGTTTGGACTCTCAGTAGTAATCATTAAACCACACTGAACTGAGCTAAACTAAACTTAAACACTGAAAACTGAACTGACACGGTTTCAATTTACTATAATCTTCTTTGTGTAGCTGCTTTGACACAATCTACAATGTAAAAGCGCTATAGAAATAAAGGTGAATTGAATTGAATTGAAGATACCCGAAAGTTCTCCCTGGTTTTTGGCTCGTTTTAGAAATTCACAACACTAGAAACAGTAATTTAAAGAGCAGAGGCAAAGCACATGCTATTAGAGGCTGGGCTCTTTTCATAGTGACGTGGAGCCAATCTGCAAATCACAGCACATTATGTTAGCTGACCAATCAGTGCCTTTCGGAGGAACTAGTCATGTTAGTTGGTCGTTTTCATGTTAGCTGAGTAGCAGTATTTAATCAAAGATACATGAAGAAATAACAAGATTTTTTACAAGTGAAGCATGAGCACACATTGCTTTGCATCTTATAAACACAACCAAGCCTTAAAAATACACTCTGGACCACCCCTTTTCCTGTATCATCAATAGATTACATGACCTCATCATCTGTGGCTCTGCTTGTTTGTGATCTATTTCATGCTGGTTTGCACACTGTATTTGAGAACATAAAGATAAACTGATGCATTTGTGTTCTTTTATCTGCACACACTCTGTAGAATCACTTGCAAAGCGTTACACCTCCACCTATGCTTGTATTGTGCTCTCACACTAATTTGCTCTGTTTAGTAAGCAAAGTCCTATAAACAGTAGCAGCAAATGGAAGAACTGTTGTGTCAACTGCACAAGTGGAAAATGGAAGCTAACAGAAGGAACAGTTATGAAAAATGGCAGTCAGGGAAAATAAAGCAGAGAATAGAAACGCTGCACAGCATTTCACAGAAAGATGATGACAAAAATGACTAATGTACTTTTTTTCTGGAACACATTGAACGTAACCTCAAAAGTATATGATTGCTTGTTGTTTATAATGATACGAGTCTTGTGTTTTGGAAAGTTAGACTTCATGTACCAAACAGCTCAAAAGTTCTACAGTAAGTTGTTCAGCTGAAGTACTTTCATCTATCAAACCCAAAGATGCAGAATTTCATGTCCAAGTATACTCTTGTGCTGTAAGCATGCAAAAATAAAAAAAGGAAAGCAAGGAATAAGTTGGTTAAGAAGGAGTGATCTGAAGACAGGGTGAAACCAGATGGCAGGAGGGCATAAGTTATTCAAACAAAGACCCTCGGTCACTCTGCTCAAGGCACTGGTGCTCTCAGCAGGATAGGTTACCTGAGGCAGTGTTTATTATTCAGTACCAGCTAGTCTGGCCTGGCCTACACAATTCATCTTTCCACTCTGTCGAGAGAGGAAAACTTATACTGAGTCCCTGGTTACTTGATAAATGGCAGATGATCAGTTCAATGTCACAGCCACCCCCTCCGCTTCCCACCGCCGCTCGCTGCTTCTCATCTTTTTCTCTCTCTTTTCTACATACACCATCGCATCCTTACTCATCAGAAGTTATTTTGATTGGTTGGCTTAACAACTCCCTCTGGGCTGTCATGACCATATAATCAGACCTGGCAATATTTCTTCAGCATCACAAGGGAAGACAAGAGAACTGGATTTGTCTTCAAAACGTCAGTGTACTTCAGCTTCTGCTTGCTTTGTCTGGTGATCCAGTACACCGTTCATCCAAATTTTTGGAATCTCTGTTTCAGTATAACAGACAACATCGGCCTTATTTGGCTGGTAAGCATTGCTTGGTTAGTTCCTTGTGGTGAAATCAGCTAACACATCAGCTCCAATGCTGGGGAGTAACTAGTTACATGTAACGGCATTACGTAATTTTATTACAAAATAAATGTAACAGTAATTTGTTACAGTTACTGTGAAAAAAGCTGTATTTAAATTACAGTTGCTTATGAAAATGTTAAAGATTACAAATAGGGTTACATCTAAAAATATTCTTTAAAAATCTGGGATATGTTGAATAATATTAATCTGTTGCTTTGCCTGTTTTTGACTATGCATTCTGCTAAGCCCATTTATTAAAGTGGTGCTATTCTGCTATAACTACATTTCTCAATATCGTGGCAGTAGCGTCGCTACATTCAAAATCAAATAGCTTTTCAGTAGCGAAGCTATTTTTTTAGTCAGTAGCGCAGTAGCATCCACACAAGCTACATTTACCAATCGCGGATCAATAAGTGACAGCACCGGCATTCACGGAGCTGTGAGGCCGTTGTTTACCCAATGGAAATCAAGCCATATGATGGCGAGAATGACGATTTCTTCTTCTACCTGTTTTTCGGTGGTCCACAACAAACATTTTGGTGCGTTACTGCTACCTCTTGCTCTGGTCAGTGATGTCGCAAACCAAGGCTAACACGAGAAATTTGCTGGATGGAAAGATGAGTGAGGGAGAGGAGGTCTATATGTGTGTGTGTGTGTGTGTGTGTGTGTGTGTGTGTGTGTGTGTGTGTGTGTGTGTGTGTGTGTGTGTGTGTGTGTGTATATAAAACAGTAGTATAGGCTAAAGTATACTATGGTAATTACTATTAGTTCATGATAGTTACTAATGATATTAACATTACATAGTGTAATTTATTAAGGAACAGCTGTACATATATATAAATATACAATATAATGCTTACTCCCACATATTTCCATTTACTATAAATTACTATAGTATTGGTAACACTTTATTTTGATGGTCCATTTGAGTATTAGTAGACTGTCTGCTTAATATCTGTTGACACTGACATTTAACAGTCCTTCAACAGACATTTAACTGACTATAAGAAACTTTGCAATTACATGTCAACTTACACTAACACTAACCCCAACCCTAACCCCAACCTAACAGTCTACTTATAATCTAATGATAATTAGTTGCAATGTAACTTAAATTCAACAAACGGACCGTCAAAATAAAGTGTGACCGTAGTATTAAATGTGTAACACCTGGTTTTATTGGATTTTTAGTTTTTGCTGTTATATAATAGAATTTGTTTCTGTTTAGTACAGCATATTATTTGCAGTAAATAATTGAACTGAAGAGTTATGCCTCATATGTTTCATTGACAGTTTTATTGATCACTAAGATATGATTGACTTGGTTTTAAGTTGTATGAAAATTGTAAAAATAGCTTAGATGTATTTTTTTATTGCACATGCCACAAAAATCACCCTGCACGACTAACTAAAATTTAGATTTTGCAACAACAGTAAACAATCTTTATGTTATAAGGTCTGGTTTTGTGGTGGCTGTACTTTAAAATTAACTTAATAGAATCTTAATTCAAGTGATGAAAGATTTTGAAATTGTAACAGTAAACAGAGTGCTACTGTAAGGTTACACCTGCTTGATATAAATGCTTGAAAATTATTTAGTTGAAAAAATCCTAATAATTGAAAAGGTTTTTGTTATTACATTTTAAATAGGGTAATTTTTAATCTGTAATCTATTACATTTCCAAAGTAACCTCCCCAACACTGACTATTTCTTACTGATATGATCTAGAACAGAGGTTCTCAATCTCAGTCCTGGAGGTCCAGTGTCCTGCAGATTTTAGCTCCAACCCCAATCAGACCTGGTCTGTTTCTCAATATGCGTTCTTCGGTGTTCTTGCGTCCTTCTTGCTTCTGCTTGCTTTGTCTGGTGATCTAGTACACTATTCATCCAAATGTTTTTGGATCCCTGTTTCAATTTTAACAGACAACATCAGCTTTATTTGGCTGGTTAGCATTGCTTGGGTAGTCTCTTGTGGTGAAAACAGCTAACAGCTCTCTCTATATTGTAGACCTCATTGATTGGTTTTCCCCCAGTTTGGTTTGTAGTCTATCCATTAAATATTACTCATTCAAGAGACGCACCTTCACAAAGAGAAAATTCACCCATGCTGAAAGATAATTTGAGTTTTACAAATGATCTGACAGAGCGGTACTCAATAAAGTAGTTCTTTGCTATCAACAGTAACATATTGCACATCAGTGCTCAGTGTGAGCTTAAGATAAGGAGCTAAACCCTAAGCGAAAACATGCATTCTTAACCGTTTTCTGTAATGCTAGGTCAGCAAAGCTGTTTTTTTCCCTATTGGGCCATTTATTACATGAGTCTTACTGGTTATGTACACGTGGTTGTAAAATGGCTTCCAGCACAGGTTCTATACAATCATAGGCTCCCCCATCTTTTGAAATCAAAGTTAAAATGAATGCATTCTTTTTGAGTGGGAATCAAAATATCAGTCTTTCTTATTTGACATAGGGTAAGATAAGGGGGTGTTGAATCAAAAGACGAGTTGTAAAATACTGTATATACACTGTCATCACCTGGATTTAACTAAGTAAATAAGATAAGAGCCTCCCACTGGACAATTCTGAATGGGTGAGCACATTTCAGCTGGTAACAAGTTATTTAACTCTAACATGATGGAGTGGATTTCTGTCTTCAAATCTGTTCCAAGAAGGATCAACATGTATCCCTTTTCTCCTTATTTTATTAATATGATTAATTGAATCAGTATTTCCTCTCAAATGGAACTGTGAGGCCTGATGACTGGAAACAACTGTTCCTAATGTTATTTGCTATTTTTACATGGTAATTCTGTTTTAAGTCATTTCCTTTTATGCAAGATAGACTTTGTGTAGTAAAAAGCTATCAGCCTGAATGTTGATTGTACCAGTCTTGAACCAGTTTGATAAGAATACAAGAAACAGACTGGAATTTAAAAAAGATTGTTTTCTTTTATGTGTAGGGTCAGCTCTACAGATCTGGGATCAGCTCTAAATAGCCGTGGACTGTCTGGCTTAAAGACATCTGTCACCATCTATCAGGGCGCAAGATACGACGCCGCATTTACGTACCTATTTGGTAGGGATGCACCGATACCAATACCAGCATCGGGTCAATACTTGGTTAAAATACTTTACCTGAAATTAATAAATATGATGGAATACAAAAAAAATAATGTCATGGACAAATTGCTTTTCAATGCCAGGATTCACTAGGCTCTAATTGTGAAAGAGTAGTTTAATTAGAGTCATTTTTACAGATGGAAGGGCCACCACAAAGTCCAGACCTTAACCCCAGAATCTTCGGAAGGTGCTGAAGAAGACTTGTGCAGCAGTCCAACTCTCTCATAATTCAATATACAGTAAGATCTTGCCGAAAAAAATGAATGCTACACTGGACAGAAATAAATGTTGTAACCAATGACTGTATAAATTATGGACGATGCGACAGCACCATTTCCCATTTAACGATGTGAAGGAAAAAACGCCTCGTGACGGGTACAGACTGTCGCAAAAGACTGCTGAAATTGGAGCCTGGGCATGCGCAGAAGGACTGCCTGATGGAGCCAGAGGAGGAGCTGCGGAATCGAACTTACAACCAAACGCTTGTACATCAAATCAACCATGCCTCCCAAACTGCTCACTTGACCGCAGGTGTCTGCACTATAACAAAGGCTTGCAAATGTACACTTTGCGTTTACATAGTAGCCTGCGTTTGCTGTTTTATCAACACAAATGGTTGTAATAAGGTTAACAAAGGTGAGGTTTTATGTAATGAAGATTTAATCGCGCCAGCTCCGGGCCGCAGCGCACATTACTCGCGTACCAATTCCGGCTCGGATGCGGCAGCATCGGCTCGCTAACGGCCGCCGCATCTGGCCCGATTGACTCAGGCTGGAATCAGGCAGTGAGTCCATAGGCATCCAGCCTCCGAGTAGGTACAGCAGACGGAGTCGGGCCGAGGGGTAAGTCTCCGGCAGGCGAGAGTCTAGCTGGAACTGACCAGAGTGTACTTTGCTATCTGGGTGGTTAGACGTGTATCAGCAAACTGATAAAGCCCTGACCTTATCAAATAAACAGTGTTCCATCAGATCCTGTTTGTCAGAAACTATAGTTTACTGCTGAGCAACTCATTTTATCATGGTAAAATAACACAGAAATCGAATATTAACACTTCAGTCTCCTGCCGAAGCTCTGACGTCTGCTTTGAGAAACTGTCAATCACAGCTGTCAATCACGATGACACGCCCAGCATGAAATTACTGCTCAAAACATACTCTTTACAAAAATGAAGATCTGCACCTATATCAGCTGATAACCAGTGCCTAAACTGACCAGAACCATCTTTCGGAACATTTCATTGCAAGTGAAATTAATTTTTTTTATTTGGTCTCATGTCTCCTTCATTAACACGGAGGAGGCGGGCTTTATGACTTGTACTGCAGCCAGCCCCCAGGAGGCAATCTAACGGCCGAGACCTTCACTCAAAAGCAAGCTTGTGGCACACTTGGTTGTAACATTGCAGATGCATATTGAAATGATGCCACAACAAATGGTCGCTGTTTTTTTTTTTTTTTTTTTTTTGCAAGACTACACATAATTCTTCATATACAGTAGTCAATATTTAAAGTGGATCAAAAAGGTTGTTTAAAATTGTCCTAAGACCAGAACGGATGTTGTATAATAGTTTTAGGATAACTCTGATGAAAGGTTTGGATCCACTTCAAATGTTGACTAGATTGATAGATTTTGTTCATATATATTTTTAACAAAACCAACACCAACTGTACACCATGGCAATGATGTTATTGTAGATTATATAAGAGGTGAAAACAAAGAGTGAAGCTGAAGTGCGTAAAATGAGGGTGGAGGGTTGCTTTTGCATTTTTTTTTACCCAGATACATACATATGTGAGGGTTTGAAAAGTCTCTTTTATCTGTGACTCGAGGCAGATTATTTGGTATGTGAAACACACAGCAGACAGCAACTCCCTCTGTTAAGCTTTCCCCTCACATCGCTCCACAATGCCGGTTTGAGTGAGGCAGACTTGGCTTCATACAGTACACACAAAAAAACTACTGAAGGCAAAAAAAAACCTCCCTGTAGCTCAACTAATAACATGTGCAGTCGAACATTTTGTAAAGCACACATGCACACAGATGCAAATACATGTGTTTTTTTTATACACAGCTGTGCAGAACAATTTTTGGTTTCCTGTTTCAGAAAAAAAATAACAAGTTGAGCTTACAGTAAGTTGTCTACAGAAAGAAAAAAGAGGAGATTAATAAAATGAATAGATACATGCATGCTTTTATGAACAGCTATGCATTAAAATATGAGCAATTCAATCCCTTAGACATATTTTCTTTAAAGTTACAGCTGAGAACAATGATGATTTATGTAATCATGACTTGACACTGGTATCTTTATTTATTGTGGTTTGCATGACTGTTCAAGCGCCAGAAAGATGGAAAGAAACCATTTTAAACGTACTTTTTTCTGTCCTTCCATAAATGCTCAATTGGACAGAGGTCCGGTTTTTCCAGGCCAAAGCATGAAATAGATTTTTCTTTGGTTTTAAGACATTGTGCTGTGACTTGAATTATGGATTGCTGTCTTGTTGCAAGATGAATTGTTTTTAAGATCAACAAGGTTTTTTTATACAGGGCTCGAAATTGGTGCTCCTAATTTAAACAATTTAGTTGCACCCACCAAAAATGATGAGCACCATTACCTCAAGTTTTATATTAACAGATTTATTGAATATTGAAATCAACACTAATCAAAACTAACAAACAAAAATATTCTGCCCACCGACCCTGCACACATTTCTTGACATGAATGAGTTGAACTGAGTTAATGATAATAACTGTGCTGTGTCGGTGGCGCAGTGGGTAGCACAATCGCCTCACTGCAAGAAGATCGCTGGTTTGAGCCCCGGCAGGGTCAGTTGGCATTGGTGTACGCGCTGCAGATGCACGCCTGACAACATTGTGACGATTAAATGAAGGATTAAATAGAAGTTTAGTTATTTTCATAGCGGACTTTAACTGAAAGCCTTTTATCCACTCTTCGAAAGTGTAAATGGTGGATTAACATTCACCACATGATCACTAATAAAATGTGGCATTATTGGTAACTTTAAGTGGTTTATAAAACAAAATCTGTGTGTTCATTTCATTGTCTCATATCCAGACTTTTACATTTTCGCAGTTGTAGCTCGCTGTCATCTGAAGGAAGGCATTGACTGAGTGATTGACTGCTGATATTAACCAATCCATTCACTTTCAGTTCAAGAGCAGTGGGCCAATCAGAAGAGCTTGAAGGCTGGGCAAGCATTGCAGGTTTTGTTTACAGCAGCTGTTGACATGACAACTGTTTAAAACCATTCCTGAGCGCTGCGTTTGTTGTTTTTTTTTAGGGGCAAAGATGCATTCTGCGTGAATGTCTCCTAAATACACACATGCGGCTAACATATTTTAGTAAAAACTGGTTGCATGGCAACAATTTTTGCACTTGCACAAATGCTCCTAAATATATTTTGAGGTCACACAGATAAAATTTAGGGCACATATGTGACCAAAACGGTCGCAATTTTGAGCCCTGTTATACCTGCCACAAGTATTTGTATATTTTAAAGATAAAGGTACATTTAATCTCAAAACTCTTAATCTCTTTGACAGGACTTCAACATATCACTTATAAAGACAGTTCCTCCAAAAGTCAAAATCTAAAATCAACTACCCTCGACAGTCAAACATTTCTTGTTGAACACAAAAAATTATATTATGAAGAAGGCTGGTAATCAGACAGTACTCCCAGACCATATATTTATTTATTTACTCCTTTGTAATAGTATTCTTTTAGTCAAAAGTTTTCATTAACTTTTTGGTCATTAACATTCTTTAAATATATTCTGTGTGTTGTGTTGCTTGGAAAGGTTTGTATGTGCTCCAAATTGTTGTAACAATATAACAGGCTCACTGATGAAAGCACATGACAATGGCTGCTAACTAAATACAAAGGAAGAGCAATAAAATATTAATTGCTGATTATTACTGCAGTCAGGGTATATACTAATGTATAGCATATTTAGACAATTTGGTTACTGTTGTATATCCGTCCATCTTCAACAGCTTATCCAGGGCCGGGACACAGGGGCAGAAGTCTCAGCAGGGAGCTATATATATATATATATATATATATATATATATATATATATATATATATATATATATATATATATATATATATATATATATATATATATATATATATTTATATATATATATATATATATATATATATATATATATATATACATATATATAAAATACAATACAATATATAAATATATAATATATAAAATTGTCGATCTCTGTATATATATATATGAGCAATATCACACAAGTAGCAGTGCAATATGGCTGTATATCAGTATTAGTGGGACGCGTATTTTGCAGGCAGACGCGAGGCTGCAGGCAGAGTGCTTTAGTGTCCCACCAGTGACGATATACAGCCATAATCGTACTGCTACAAGTGTGATAGTGCATTTATACAACAGTTTCACAGCATAATCATGTATATAAAAAAGAAAATCAAACACGAGTGTCTAATAATTATTTTGTATGAGGAACTACTTTCTTCTGCCGATTATTCACATCTGCAGCTGACGTCAGAACAGCAGAAACCGTTGCAACTTCACAAGCGTCACTTTAGAGCTAGTATTTGAATGATTCTATAGCGTAATATCTAAAGTGATTAAAACAGGTGAATTTGCTGACATTTTAAGATTATAGGGCTGAACGACATGAAATGCCATCAGTCTAGAGCTTTTTCAGTATTTCTTTGTTGCAATCTGGAGATCACAATAATGAACCCCAAAAAAGCCAAAGCAGCGCAGACACTAGCAGATAACTGTTGTGTTTGCAATAAGGAAAAACGCTAGACACAAGCGGGCATTTTTCTTTCTTTCTTTTTACTGAACTAGCCTGCAGTAGCGAAAACAGAAGACTTATTAGAAACAAACAGATGGCCAACCAAAAATGAACTCCGGCTAATACAAAGAGTGGCCAACACAAAATACATACATTCATGATATGTAGTCCCATCTCACGCTTAATACAATTGCTATGGCATAAATACAGCACTACAACATACAAAAGAGAGAGATCGACTTAGAATGTCACTTGCCTGTTTAATAATGATTTGATCAGCTGTAGATATAAATTACGCTGTTTTTCTCATCTAAGGGCTTATTATGCAGTCTCTGTCGCCACATTGTGGATGGACAACATCAACCGTCTTTGCTCAACTCAATGAGAGGCTAATGGCCGCAGATGCGTTGTCTCTCCAAAACTATAATTATTTAAAATAGGCACTATCCTTATAAATAAACTGCATAGTTGCAATCTAAACAACTACATTCTCGACTAAAAAACCTCAAAAGCACATTATGTTGTCCAACAGCAGTAATATTTGTCAAACTGTAGAGTCCTCTGCTTTTCACTGGATGTGGGCAAAGTAATAAACAAGGGTGAAGGGTGAAGAAGCTGGACGAGTGCTGTTATTTGCTGAATAAAGGACGGCTATCAGCCAATCAGATTCAAGAACCAGACAGAAGTGTTGGTAACACTTTATTTTGATGGTCCATTTGAGTATTAGTAGACTGTCTGCTTAATATCTGTTGACACTGACATTTAACAGTCCTTCAACAGACATTTAACTGACTATAAGAAACTTTGCAATTACATGTCAACTTACACTAACCCTAACCCCAACCCTAACCTAACAGTCTACTTATAATCTAATGATAATTAGTTGCAATGTAACTTAAATGCAACAAACGGACCGTCAAAATAAAGTGTGACCGAACTGTTGTATAGTTTTTTATATTGTATATATATATAATTTAATATAATCAAAACTTAAATATTGTATACATACTTTTTAGGCAAACCTTTTTCTTTCTTGTTCTTGTCCTAAAGTATAATAATTTTTAAAAATGTCCAATTGTATAAAACCTGCTGTATGAGAATGAAGCATGTTTTCCCTCATAAAATGTTTTTCAACTTTATTTTCACCAAGAGGTCTCTGCAGCAGACTTTCATTTTGGTCGCCACATCGAATGTTCCCCTAAATAGAATCTCTCTCATGTCTTTGGATGAACTCCAGTCAAGATATGAAATTTTCTCAACAGAAAGCTTTCTCTTTTCGCTATCCCACCTCACAGGCCAGATTTGTGAAATGTGTGAGCTATTGTTGTCTCATGCACAGTATCTCCCATTTCAGTTATAGAGGTCTGTAACTCCTTCACAGCTCCTGCAGGCATTTTGGTGGCTCCCATTAATAAAGTCTTACATACTTGGACACTCAGATTTATTTGATAAATATTTTATTCTATATTTTTAACGATCTAGGACTTCCCTGTGCTTCAAGGTATATTTCGTGTGTTTTTTTTTTTTTTTTTTTTTTGACTGGTATTTTTAAAGACCTTGTCTCAGATTAGAGCTGAATGTTTCTTGTTTTTTATTGTGCAGTTTCCCTGGAATCTGCCCGTCAATGTTGCATTTATTGTGAAACCATGTGAAACGTCTAATGAATACGGGTTTTGTAACATGAGTAGCGTATGTTCCTAATGAAATACAAGGTTCAGTGCTATAACCTAATGTGAAAAACCCAAGGGAGTAAAACATTTAGCCACTCTAATTAGTTTAATATGATTGCAGACCATTAACAACACTCCAAGCCAAGTCACACTGTAGACTGTTCGGGCCATACTGTTCATATCTGCAGGATGCACCTCATTTCCTGGGGTTTCTATGTGATTCTAATAGCCTCCCTTTGTTTTAAACTTTATTAGAGGTGCTCCAACCAGGATTTTTTGGGCTGATCACCGAGCACTTGAAGTTATATCATCCGATACAATACCATTCACTGATTAGGAGGTCTATTTGAAGCCTTTTATTTATCACGTTGGATTATATATTAATTTATTTTTTATATGTGTATTAAGTATTAAAAATAATAGAAAAGAAATATGCACATGCAATATACTTGCCTAAAACATAGCAGCATGTGCTTGTTTAGCAAATAAGAACAGCTTAGAGCTTGACAATTACCACTTTTCAGAACATTAAAAGAATAAAAAAATAAGCTTGAGACAACTTTACGCAGAAAAATTGTCAGAAAAAAGACTTTAACTAAAAAATTGTTTCAAATCAGTCAGCTCACACAGTATTTATATATATTTACTCTCTAATTTCATAAAGCAGCCCATGGATCTGAGGCTAACTGAACATGTAGTTATCAAAAACATTAGATTGAGTTACAGCTGCACAACTTTAGAAAAAATATGTATAAACAGAAAAAAAATCATGAAGTCAAAAATCAAGAAAATTGTTGTTGATGAAAAATGGCAAAAATTTTGTTAAGATAAAAACTGATTAACATTATTCTTGCTGTTCTGCTATAATCTGCTGCTTTGCACTGTTCGTCCATTAAATGAGCTTAACCAACACGTAACCTTTTAATTTAGTAGCTAATTCATATGAATTCATACAATTTACTATGATTTGCTCATCCCCCAATGATGGTTGGGTTTAGGGTGGGCTTGGGTGCCATGCCAATTTTCATTTGACTGAACTAATACAAATTCATACGAATTAGCCACTAAACTGACAAAACGTAAAATAGTTACGTTTCCTCTTGAGATGAGGCTGGCTTATCGGAGCACATGCATTCAATCAGGTAACTAACGCAGCAGAACTGTCAACTTTCTGTTTGTGTCAAGCCCAAGTTGAAAGGATATCCCAGCTTATACTAATGAATAAAACAATATCAGCTTTCATTTAACTAATGGGTTATGTAATTTTTTTAGCAATTATTGATTCATTCTCTTTTCGCCTTAATCCCTTTATAAATCAGGGGGTCATCACAGCGGAATGAACCACCAACATATCAAGCATGTGTTTTACGCAGTGGATGCCCTTGAAGCTGCAACCCAGCACTGGGAAACACAAATACACACTCTTGAATTCACAGCCACACATACACTACGGCCAATTTAGCTTATTCAATTCACCTATAGAGCATGTGTTTAGACTGTGGGGGAAACCGGAGCATGCGGAGGAAACCCACACCAACATGGGGAGAACATGCAAACTCCACACAGAAATGCCAACTGTCCCAGCCGGGGCTCGCTGTGAGGAAACAGCACTACCCACTGCACCACCGTGTCACCTCTTTTTATCAATTATTTAGATCAAATATTATTTTTTTAATTTGAGGACAAATTTAAACATTCAATAATATTTTCATGCTTGTTAATTTGCTCTGACAGCTAAACATACAATCGTTGGCTACAGAATGTGCAAATTAAGCTTTCTGACCTCTGATTGAGCATTGTAGCAATGCTATATGGGATTCAATGTCATGTAGTCTTTACTGGACCTCTTTCGACATCGTGGTTTCAAAGTTTTTACACCATGGTCAGTTCTCATGACAATAATGCTTTAATGCAGGGGTACACAAGTTCAGAGGCCAAGGGGGCCACATTTAAACCACATAAAATGCGAATCATTTTCATCATCACAAGTCATCCCCGTATCGAATAAACTGTGCCTTCAAATCCATTTTTAAAATCCTACCAACCCTAACATTTCTGGTTCAGTAGGGTGCTACTAAGACGTAGCAATCTAATTCAGTTTTCAGTTCATCCTCATCCTGAGCAGGTCTGAGCTTATGTACCTGTTGCTATGACAACATGCCCAAAATGTGCTTCAAAGAATGGAACAACCCGAGATTGCGTACAATCCTAAACAATTAAATCCCGATAACACAGTAATCCAGACATGGGGCCTAGAAGTCTGTGTGTTATTTAGCAACCTGAGGCTCAGTCTGTGGGAAATCTCGGCTGGACAAAGGCTTGAGCCTGGGGACAGGTTACATGACTGGCACACCATCTATTCACTGTGAGTCCTATCTGTCCTGCCTTGGGCTTGCACATCGCCTTTCCCTGTCAAATCACACCAGCACAGCAGCTCTGGCTCACCGCGCAAGCTAAAAGATCAGCTCGATGCCAAGTTCTGAACCCTGCTGACAACTGGAGAGAAGGCTTAGCAAGTAATTCAACTCACCCTGTGTGGTGAGTCGTCTGAAATAAGAGTAAGATAAAGACCGATAAACAAGGAAGCAAACTGGACAATTCGCAGCATTCTACCTACAGTATGCAATTCAGGGAACTTAAAAATAGATAAGTAAAGATTGATGACAAACTTTGATGTTGGCTTGACAGAAGCCATGTGGTTTAATATGTTACTAGCATGACTTCACAAGCTGTGCATAGTTCTAGCATGTTGGCACATAGTTGGCATAAAGCTGCATGATGTTGTTTCAAACATGAATTATGTTGTTAGCATGTTGATAGCATGACAACATTTGTAGCACATTGTTAACATGACCATACATTAGCATTGTGTTAAGAAAGCAGATTTCTAATTATGATACTAGCATGAAATAGAATGCTAATGTTTTTAACATGAATCAGCGTACTGGAAGCATGCCTAACATGACTGTAGCAAGAATTAAGTTTACTTTACCATGTTTCTATTAATTAAATAGCATGCTGCTAGCAAGAACTACAAAACTGCTATCATATTTGTAACATTAATCAGCATTTTGTAAGCATGGTATCATGTTTCTAACATGAATTAACACATTGGTTGTAAGTTTTAACATGATTAATGGTGACAGAATGTACATGTTGATAACATGTTTCAAGTATGTGAAATGTATGTTGTTAAATTATGTTTGCTAGCAAGAATTAGCATGTTGCTAACATGTTTCTAACATGAATTAGCAGGTTGCTAGAATTCATTAACATGTTTCCACAGAGTTTTAAAAAAATAGCATATCCTGCATAGATATATTTGGACACAGGGCTGCTGGTATAAGCTGGCTTCTGCTGGCTTAAACTGGTTCTTTTCTGGTCATGTGCTGGTTCTTTGCTAGCCATGGGCTGGCTAGAACTAGCATATGACCCGCAAAGAACCTGCTTATACCAGCAGCCATGTATGAAAGCATATCTTTGCAGCATATTTGGGGTATTTGCAGAATATTTGCAGGGTAGCAAGATATATGATGCTGCTAGCAAGAGATAACATGTTGCTAGCTGGTTTCTAGCAAAAATGATAATTTATCTTGTGGGACATTCTACTAGAAACAAACATTTTCACTTCTAAAAATGTGACAGGGCCTGACTTAAGCTTGTCCTCCAAAACATCATACAAAAACAAGCATAAAATCATACAACTCAATGATAGAACGCATCCTTGACCACTGTCAGCTTCTCCTCCATCAAATGATGTCACTTCCGAGTCATAACCTTAAAAGGGGATTGCACTCATTTAATGTTCAACTCAATGCAAATGTAGCTATGTTTCCATTCAAAAATGCGAATTAATTTCATGCGCAAAACTAGAATATCGCATAAAAGATGTGCGAATAAAGCAGCGTTTCCATCCAACGAGTCAAAGAGAACAAAATCGTCACTTCCTTGATAACTGGCGCCAAATATCAACAGTAAAAACTAAATTTGCTGCGTCAATCTTTTCCTTATTTAATAAATTACTTGCGCCTCAGAAGACAATGCCGACACGCAATGAACCCGTGGTGGCGTTTGAAGGCGTCAGACGCGGAGCACAGACGCTCTTGACAGTTCTGGAGGTAATAACAAAATAATACTAATACTAAAATGGTTTGTCCAAATGAAGGCATTTTAGAATGACCAAAACAACATTTCAGATGTTTTACATTGTGCTCAGCCTGCTGGTTTGTCAATTTACACACATTTTTATCACCACATGATCTCTTATAACAAAATCACATGACCTTTTTTTAATGCACATACTGGAATTTGTGCGGTAAAAGTGTTTCCATCGTAGTTTATGCACATTTTTTCTTATTGAACAAAAACTTTATCCTACTCAGTTATTCTCATAAAAAATGTATGCGCATAACTGAGTAGGATAAACTTTTTATTTGATAAGAAAAAATGTGCATAAACTATGAAATTGATGCGCATCTTGTCATATCTAAAATGCGCATAAAAATAGGTGGATGGAAACATAGCTTGTGACCAGATTGACCGAAACATGGGGACAATTGTAAATGTATTTGTATTATATACTTGTAGAATTTGTTTGTAGAATTTATGTATAATTTCATGTTTTTTGTCAATTGATGTGAATATCAACGTAAACTGGCTATTTCTAAAGTTCTTTTTTCTAAATAATAGTTTTTAGCATAACAAAACCATAAAATCTGTAGGTTCAACTGGGCTGAGGACAAGGACAATGACAGGGTTTGTAAATTTGTAAAATGTTTTTAATTAAGAACAAAATCTGAGAACCAAATAAATGACGTATTTCTTAACAGAACAACTCACAGAAATCAATCATTAGTCCATTTTAGAAACTTTTGGGATGAAAAACTTTTTATTTACTGTATTTATGTTTTTATGTCAGGGACTGATAATGTAAGTTTCTGGGGTAACACTTTAGAATAACTATCCGTTATAACTAGTTAATAGACCATTAATGAACTGTTAGTTAATGAGTTATAAATGACTTGTTAAATTAAAGTTAATAGTATGTTAATTATTTATAACTGTGCCTTATAGATAGCCAATAGATAACTTACAAGCTGTTAGTTAACAAGTTATAAATGACTTGTTAACTGTATTTTAATGATTTATAACTATACCTATTAAGTAAACGAGGAATAATTGTAACTTTAGAATAACGTCCCAATAACATACATAAGCTAATAACTAACACTTAACTAATATAGTAACTCACACTTTACAGATCAGTTGTTCATAGTTTGTTAACCATCTACTAATACCAGTGAAACTTTGTAGAACAGCAAATGGATAGAACAAGTTCAAGCTACAGAAATTAGGGAATAATAACAGGGGGAATCGTACAGAGGAGTTACTGGTAGACCATCTCAGAGTTATTGAATGGCATGAGTGTCTTGCCTGTAAGCATCGCAAAGGGCTGTTAGGAAGAATAATCCATGACATTACTGTGATGTATGGACATGTACCTCAGAAATTCTGTTTATCTAGTGTTTAGCACAAACAGTGCCCAAACCTCATGGGTTTGTATTCTGTTGTATACTGCTGTTCTGCCATGTAATGGCTCAGTATGTGTGTCTCTATACATTAAACACAATATTCAACATTTCATCTGTTGAGTTTCTTTGGTAAAATACAGTACACAGAAATACCTATGAGTGGAACAAGGTTAAGGTACAAAAATGTTATATTTTAAATATCACATCAAATTTCTGTAGCTTGAACTTGTTCTATCCATTTGCTGTTCTACAAAGTTTCACTGGTATTAGTAGATGGTTAACATACTATGAACAACTGATCTGTAAAGTGTGAGTTAATATATTAGTTAAGTGTTAGTTATTAGCTTCTGTATGTTATTGGGACGTTATTCTAAAGTTGCAATTATTCCTCGTTTACTTATTAGGTATAGTTATAAATCCTTAAAGTACAGTTAACAAGTCATTTATAACTTGTTAACTAACAGCTTGTAAGTTATCTATTGGCTCTCTATAAGGCACAGTTATAAATAATTAACAAACTATTAACTTTTATTTAACAAGTCATTTATAACTCATTAACTAACAGTTCATTAATGGTCTATAAACTAGTTATAACGGATAGTTACAAATAATTAACAAACTATTAACTATTATTTAACAAGTCATTTATAACCCATTAACTAACAGATTATTAATGGTCTATTAACTAGTTATAACGGATAGTTATTCTAAAGTGTTACCCAAAGTCACTTAAAGTGAGGAAACAAAGGAGTGGTATTGATGCTGTAGCGATCTTTCACAGCATAGCAAATGTAAACATCTGATGTTATCGATCTCACTAGTAGTTCGCTTGTAGGAACATCAGCAGGTGAGTATACAGACACACAGTTCATCAAGTCACTGGTAGATCTTCTAGTAAACACTATATAAGTGTAAGCATTCTACTTGATTAGTGTGAATGATCAGAAGGCATGTAATGAACATCCGTGGATGAGTATACAAGCACAAATTTCATCAGATAGATAGCAGATCTTCTAGTAAACACCAGTTAAGAATATTCACTTCCCTTGATCAGTATGAAGGACTCAAAGACTCATAAGGAACATCCATGGAAGAAGGAGAAAAGACGAAGGAGCGAAGATGAGGACAACCATCCGACTTCAATACACTGTAAACCCGGATTTTGTGCTAATTAAACATTTTAAGTTATCATTACTAATTATTTATTGTTCTTTAAGAAATTGTGTCATTACTAAATCAAATTAGCTATTTGCACTAATCAAAAGAAAAAATGAGTGTACTGATCATGTTAAGCAGAGACAACTCAGTTCCTTATGTTTTTGTTAGGGAGGGGAGGGGCCTTGATTGGCTGAGGTGACGTGAGCAAAACGCTCAGTGAGTGCCTGCAGCTTTTAGGATGCTGGGTTACCGCGGATTTTTTAAATCAACATGAAACGGTAAGTGTGCAAAGAAGCTTTTATCAGTTTATATGTTCCTCTGACAAAAATGATAACTGAAAATCCACACTGATGCTGAACTCAAAATATGAGAATGAATATGTCAGTTAGCGCTATTTTCCCTGTACTCACAGTTAGTTTATACTTATCATATACATTTGCCTTTTCTCTCTAGTCACCGTTTATAAAGTTAACGTTATCTACTGTTTCTCTGTATGTTCACTGTTTAAAGCATGTTCCCTGTAAACCGTGATCGGCTAATTATTACACGTCGTGTTGGTTCATAATAGCACGAGTCCATGCATGAGCACATGCTAGCGGCTAACGCTAAATATAATAAATCTTTAATAACGCTAAAAGGTTTACATGAGTGATTTTTTTGTCTGTAAAGGGCGAGTTTACATTGCTACTTAAACTGTGTAGAAGTTGAGGTGACAAACGCTAGCAAAATTGATTTACTTTCACAGTACAGTTACAATTATATTTGCAGCTTTTTCTAAACTTTTTTTTTCTTAAACTTTCTTATTTGCCGTTTAAAGATGGACCTTATGTGTGCACTTAGAAAAAAAGAAGTGATGGAGTCTTAGCCTGCAATAAGCCTGATCCTGCTACGCTGGCCTGCACTTTATACAGTAGATCAGGTAGGTTTAAGAATGTAATAACATTGATCTATTACTTTATCTCACTGTTAAGTGTTACTTACAATCTTTTGTGTCACTTTATTATTTCACATACTTATGGGACAACAAAGCTATGCAAAACATGACCTATTTTTTATTTATTTGAAGTACCATTTTTGTTATTAAGTGATTTAGTTTAGAAATATTAATATTTTGTATTTTCTCTTGTTTTGCAGGTGTTCTTAAAGTTCAGCAGAATAATGGAAAAGAACCTCAAGCAGGAATTTGGTAACACTTTATAATAACTACACACTATGAACCATTTACTAAGCAATAGCAAACAATGAATTTATTATCTGTTAATAATTAACTCTACATTAATAAACGTTAGTAAGCAGTTTATAACTGCAGCTACAAATGCTGTATTCTTGACTTACAAACACATTTATAATGTGCTTAATAATTGTACTTCAATACATCGTAGTGATTTATTTTTCAATACTAAATTAAGTATTGCATTATTTACAAAAGTTATTTTTGTTTTTTAAGATAATTCAGAATGAGTTAGTAAATGATTAATAAACTATTGAAATTAACATTTATAATTCTTATTATTCAGGCATAATAGTTAACTTGTATGTTAATAAATGCTTTATTAACTCAACTTTATCCAGTTTTGTGACCTAATCTAAAGTGAGGACTATTTGTGCTTTATAAATGACTTATAAATGATAATTAAAGGCTTAGTTATATTCTAAACAGGAAAAAAGTACAGAAACAATATTATTTATTCCTATTCGTTTGAAGATACATAAATTATACTGTACTTTAAATGAAAAAGTTGAGTTGATAAAGCATTTATTAACATACATAGTAACCACTACTACATGCCTGAATAAAAAGATATATAAACATTGATTTCAATAGTTTATTAATGATTTACTAACTCATTCTGAATGATCTTAAAACCCACCAACCACTCTTAAATAACTGGTTTGTAAATAATTTAATACTTAATTTAGTAATAAAATTTTGTTTTTTAACAAAGTATGAAAGTACAAGTATTAAGCACATTATAAATGTGGTTGTAAGTCAAGAATAGAGCAGCATTTGCAGCTGTATTTATAAACTGCTTACTAATGTTTATTAATGTAGAGTTAATGGCTAACAAATAATAAATTCATTATTTGCTATTGCTTAGTAAATGATTCATAGTGTGTAGTTATTATAAAGTGTTACTGGAATGTTTTATCGACACAGTCTGTTTATTTGAGATCTTTCAATCAAAGAGGAGGAATGTTGGAGAGCTGTTGTCAAAGCTTTTACAGCAAATCAAGGTTGGTTCATGTCCATTATACATTTGCATTCTTTTTTAACAGTTAAATTATTGAAAATTTCCCAAGTGTTACTATATTGTTTGTCTAATACAATTTTTCAACATTATTTATTTATTCATTGATTTATTAACAGACTCAAGAGCCTACGGATATTAGGTCCTAAAAGTGCTTTTGATTCTCTTGGAGGACAAGCCTGCAGACTTCTTTAAACCATGCTTTGTAAGTAACTTATTGTCTTAAAGGAAATATTAAAGGACCACAAAACCATTCTTTCCATTAATGCATGGTCCTTATATTTTATGAAAGGTTCACACTTAGTTTAAAACATTGAAACTTAGAAGGGCAAATCATCTTTCCAAACTCTCTAACATGTCATCGTATATTCAACCCTCAACATTGTTTATCTTCAGAACACAGTTTAAGTTATTTTTAATGATACCTGTGATTTTTGTGATTTTTAATGAACTTCAATTTAAAGATAAATTGGCTTTGTGACTTTTAATTGAGGGAAAGATGAAGATACATAAGTCTGATAGTTAAATTGGGAATGAGGGTCAATAATTAAATGCTAAATTTAACATTGTAGAATGAAATAAACCTTTTGCAGTGTAACTAAAGCAAACCAATTCACATATTGTCTTGTCTCTGTCATTAAAAAGTTATTTGTTTAACATTATTAATGATTATGTAATGAGAAACATAACTGTTCTTCTCTGTTGGTAGGACTCTGATGATCCAGTCATTCCACCACCTTGAAATCCTACTTATCGCGGAAGAAGCCTCAGTTAAGATGATCATTGAGGGACAACTTGTGATGGACAGCCTCAAAGACTTGCCAAAAGCTGTGCATTCTCTTTGGACTACTACAGCAGAATGAACCGCCAACTTATCCAGCATATGTTTTACGCAGCGGATGCGCTCCCAGCTGCAACCCATCACTGGGAAACACCCATACAAACTCATTCACACACATACACTACGGACAATTTTAGCTCACCCAATTCACCTATAGCACATGTCTTTGGACTGTGGGGGAAACCGGAGCACCCGGAGGAAACCCACACGAACACGGGGAGAACATGCAAACTCCACACAGAAATGCCAACTGACCAAGCCGAGGCTCGAACCAGCGACTTTCTTGCTGTGAGGCAACAGCACTACCTACTGCGCCACCGCATTGCCCTCTGTAGAACTTCAACAAAAATAAAAATTAAAAAAATTGAAAAGTTGTTTGATTCTTTGTGCTTAAAATTGTAAAATTTCAGTGGTATTATTTTTAATTATAATAGATTACCTAAATATAACAATTATCATTGCATAAAAGCATTTTTTTAATTAATATGATGTGTTCAATTTAATAGTCATTTTACAAAACATATTCTCTATAAAATTAGTAATGTGAACTAATGATTTTTAGTAAAGACTACTAATCCAAATTTGATTTATCTTCTACACCCACTAAAGATTTTCTTTTAATACAGCTTAACCTGTTTAGTTGAATATATGTAAAAACTAAACTTATTTCGTGCAACGGGTTTCCACGCAACAATCTAGTAAAGTCAACTAATCCGGGTTTACAGTGTACCGGCCGATGACTGAGAGGAGAAGGTAGGGTTTTATAGTCTCCTTGGGTGATTGGGAACAGGTGCAAGTAATTAGAATGCCGGTGAGAGTTCACGGGATTGGATGGAGGTGGTTTGTGAGGGAGAGCGATGATTGGGTGAGCAGGAACGAGCTGGGGATGTGACATCTATATAAAAGAATAGCTGAACGCCTTGAACTACGTTAAATGTTCTATGTGATGTATTGTTGGAAATTGTTCACAACCTCCATGAAAGTCTGTGATTTTTCATAGTTTTGATGAAACATGTTTTAAAGTGTGACCTTTTAGAAAAGAAATGGCATTAATTTAATTTCAGCCAGAAAGTCTGACATGAGTTTGGTGGTAGTAGCCTGAAAGCTCTCAGAGCAAATGAGTTTAGAAATTTGGTTTCAGAAGAAAAATAAGAAGCTTTAACAGGATTTCAGGAGGTTGGCTTTATCAGGCCACCATAATAATGTCCAGGACTCTGGGTGCAGTGGACAAAAGTTAAAGCAAGTGAGCTGAAGCAAGGTGTCTCCAGAGAGGCTGAGGGTCTTCAATATCCTCATTATGCGCTGAAGCAGTTCTCACTAGTACAAACCTTGGCATCAGTGTCCATGTGATGTAGATGTTGACTCTCATTAGAACAGAGAACATGCAGAAATGCATTAATCATATCACAAAGAGAGAAATCCATTTGACGCTGCTGTCTTCAAACATGTAACAAGCGTAGTGTTGTGGGTGGGGGGAGGCAATGATGTGTATATAATAGGCTCAGTACTGTATGTCTGACAGTGAATGGTTGATGTGACATTGTCTTGCTCATTAGCCATGTGTGTGATGGGTGACAGGATTATTCTGTCAGGCTGACTCTTGTTTCCTGTCCTCTTAGTGACACCTCATACCACCAAACACCACCACATTTTATTCTCTCTCTTTGCTGTAGGCTAGTGTTTCTCAATGGGGGTAATTCTTGGGGTGTTCTCGGGGGGTGTTTCGAGTCTTATAAAAGAAAATACTGATGCATATCAGTATAAATAAAGATGCATGTTTTCCATATCTATTTGTTGTCAGTGGTGCAAGTACATGGACTGCGGGAGAAATGGAAAATAGCATTAGTTTACTGAATCACTGATTATAATGGGTTCTGTTGGCTTTGATGCCACGTGTCACACTGCCTGTTTCCAGAGTACCTGCCAGTTTGCTCAAATGTGACTAGACTAGACAGTGTTTCATTTCCCCAGCAATGACTCTATACTTCAGGGTTTGCTCACTTTTCTGTAGTGCAGCTCTCTGATGTCCTGTAAAAAACAATGGCTTCTGGCATTCAGACATGACAAAGCATGGTTTGCTTTTTACTTTTGTTTTGTTCTTTTTTTCTCCATTGCCAAAATTTATGTGACTTCTTGTTTGCTGACTGACTGTGGTGTATGAAATGTTCAAATTCATTATAATTACTTAACATTCATATTTTCACCAATGAATTAATAATCATAGTTAACTTGATACTTGACTGTGTAGTAAAATATTCACTAATTGAATAAAATATTCAAATATTGGCTATAATACTTTAAGTCTGTTCTGCTCACAAGGCTGTGATTAATTTATTTATATAAATAAATATATATATATATATATATATATATATATATATATATATATATATATATATATATATATATATATATATATATATATATATATATATATCCAAGCAAAATAATTCTGTCACAATTTCGTCAAAATACCTCAAACTTTTGTAATTAGATGGCAAATAGATGAAATTATATGATATGTATATGTTTTCCACTTCACCTGATATATATCACCGCATTACCTTGTTAAACAATGGTAACCCAAATATTGACAGAACACTTAAATTTTATTACATGCAAACTAAATTATCACACACAGAAATAAAGCAACGTTTACATATCAGAGTCATTAATTGACTCCTGTGCAATCTATCGGACAGTGTGATGGGTACGTGGTGTGTCTTCTTGGCTCAGTACCATGTCTTCAACATTGGTGATATTTTCAACAGTACGGGCAATCAGTTTTCACCAACAAGTAATCCAATCCACCTTATGTGTATGTGTGTGTGTATATATATATATATATATATATATATATATATATATATATATATATATATATATATATATATATATATATATATATATATATATATATATATACACACACACACACACACACACACAATAGAAGATTGTAAAAATGTTGCCTGGTCTGATGAACAACATGAAAAGCATGAAACCATCCTGCCTCTATCAACAGTTGAGGCTGGTGTTGAGGGTTTAATGGTGTGGGGGAAGTTAGTACCAACTAAGCATCATGTTGTGACGCGGTGGTGCAGTAGGTAGTGCTGTTGCCTCACAGCAAAAAAGTCGCTGGTTCAAGCCTCGGCTGGGTCAGTTTGCATTTCTGTGTGGAGTTTGCATGTTCTCCCCATGTTTCCTCCGAGTGCTCCAGTTTCCCCCACAAGTCCAAAGACATGCGGTTCAGGTGAACTGGGTAAACTAAAAAAAAATAAAATTGTCCGTAATTTATGTGTGTGTATGAGAATGTATGAGTGTTTCCCAGTGATGGGTTGCAGCTGGAAGGGCATCCGCTGCGTAAAACATGTGCTGGATAAGTTGGCGGTTCATTCCGCTGTTGTGACCCCAGATTAATAAAGGGACTAAGCCGAAAAGAAAATGAATGAATGAATAAGCATCATGTCAACGCCACTGCCTACCCAAGTATTGTTGCTGACCATGTCCATCCTTTTATGACCACAGTGTACCCATCATCTGATGGCTACTTCCAGCAGTATAACACACCATGTCATAATACGCGAATCATCTTAGACTGGTTTCTTGAACACGACAATGAGTTTGCTGTACTCAAATGGCCTCCACAGTCACCAGATGTCAATTCAATAGAGCACCTTTGGGATGTGGTAAAACATGAGATTTGCATCATGGATGTGCAGCCGACAAATCTACAGCAACTTGATGCTATCATGTCAATATGTACCAAAATCTCTATGGAATATTTCTAGTACCTTGTTGAATCTATCATGAAGGATAAGGGCAGTTCTGAAGGCAAAATGGGGTCCAACCTGGTCCTAGTAAGTTGTACCTAATAAAGTGGCTGGTGAGTGTGTATGTGTGTATATATATATATATATATATATATATATATATATATATATATATATATATATATATATATATATATATATATATATATATATATATATATATATACACACATACATCTCTAATATCACTAATCAGTATATACAAGATGATGAGACAAATGACTGGTGAAAGTTTGAAAATATATATTAATATTCTGAAAATGTTACTATTACTTGCAAAACTATTTCACAACATTACTTTTATTTGCGTTTTTGCTCAAACAAATGCAGCCTCTGCAAGAAGAGAAAAAAATTACACGTTATGAATCTGGCATACTAAAATCTTTCAGTGACAGAATGAATGAAATGATGCAACATTTGATCAAATCTGCAGGGAACAGTCCAAAACAATATAAAAAAAAACAGTTCATGCAAAGGACAGACACTAATGACATCTGAGCGTGCAATACAGAGAATGAAGGCACCCTGAAAGTCATCATCAAAATGATTACGCTTGCCGAGTTTGGTTTCTCAGATGTTAAAATTTTGTATTTTTGTCATCATTGTACTGTGGCGCCATTAGTAAATGTCCATGAAGAGACCTAGCTGTCAAAAGCAAAAAAAGACTAAATAATGCTTTGAACTTACAGCAATGTCAAAAGCATAACCCAGTCAAAGCAGCATGAGAGGATAAAAAGGTTGTAGGCGGCATGTGTACACGCCACATGTGGAGGGCGCTTCAAAAAGTCACTTCCTCTGAATTGCTCTAATCATTGACTGGCAGGGCATCAGACAGGTAATGCCACCGGGACACAAACAAACTGAGCAAAGTCAAACGGAGGATTTATTTGTTTTTCTGCATTAGCCTACTGTGTGCTTTTAGACACAGCACAGAGTATTTCCCTTCTTTTCAGTTCTGGATTATTCTACAATAACCTATAGAACTAGCAGACAATTCAACAGGATTCCAAAACAACAGACTTTATTAGAATACTAACAAGTTTAGCTTAATAGCTTTAAGGTTTTACAGAGAAGTCACAAAAAGTCAATAAAATGTTATTAACATACTGTATGTAGCATGTTTAGTATGCTTTAACACTATGCAATTGTGAGTTAGCATGTGGTTAACATCTTTAACATAGTTAGATGTTACAACCATGAATTATAATGTTATTATCATGTTGTAGATGTTTCCTAAATTTTAACACATGGCTTACAAATTTAGCACATTGCCAGTATGTTTCTAGCACAACAGGTTGCTAGCATGAATGTTGTATACTGTATCCATGTCTAACATCAGCCTGATCTCACGAGGAAACGTAAGTATTTTACGTTTTGTCAGTTTAGTCGCTAATTCGTACGAATTCGTACGAGTTCAGTCGTACGAAAATGTACGATTTTAAAAAGGATGCGTGGCACCTAACCCCAACCGTCATTGGGTGATGAGCAAATCGTACTAATTTGTACGAATTAGATCGTACGAATTCAAACAAATTAGCCACTGAATCAAAAGTTACGAATTGCCGTGAGATTGCGTTGGTTTTAACACATGCAGGATAACATGTTTTAACAAGCTGCTAGCAAGAATTAGCATCTGGTCAACATCTTTGACATGGTTAGATGTTACAACCATGAATTATGTTATTGTCATGCTTTAGATGTTTCTCAATTGTTTAAACACATGACTTATAAATTTAGCATGTTGCTAACATGAACTAACATGTTCCCAGTATGTTTCTAGCACAACAGGTTGCTAGCATAAATTTGTATACAAATTTCTAACATGTTTTAACCCATGCAGGTCTACATGTTTTAACAAGCTGCTAGCAAGAATTACATTTCAAATGTAATGTACCATATGGGCAACATGTTTTATCATTTTTCTTACAAATTAGTATGTTGCTAGAATATTCTAACATTTTAACATTGCCTAACATTTTACAGTGCATTTGGTAATACACAAGGAAGACTTATCTCACCTGTTCTATAACTGTGATGTGTCTCTTAGATTTTGGTCTGATGTCAGTGATGTTTTATTTGTGTAAGTATACGGCTGCGTCCGAATCCGCATACTTCCATACTATACAGTATGCTAATATCAGTATGCGAGCCGAGTAGTATGTCCGAATACACAGAATTCGAAAATCAGTTTGCGAGAAGTACCCGGATGACTTACTACTTCCGGCAAGATTCTGAAGTGCGCATCCCATGCACGCTGCGCTATCCCATGATGCCCCGGGAGAGAATTCATGAATGGGAGTGAATCGACGCAACTGACGCAGGTAGGTCACGTGACCATGACAAAATGGCGGATGTAGTATGTCCGAATTCCATTCATACTTCTTACATTCATACTGTATAGAACGTACTTTTCTAACGGCCGAGTGGTACGTTAAAATTCAAATGCAGCACCTACTGAGTAGTAGGTGGTTTTGGACGAAGCCTAAGTCTCTAATGCAAATCAATAACAAAAAATTACTTGAAGGTGTAGTAGGTGATCTGCTAAAATGCTAACCGTTAGCATAATAGTTTTGAAAACATATTCCCTCCCCTGCCGTCCAAAGCCATGCCTCCTAAAATCACAAACGCACACAGTAGACAACCCACTAGATCATGTCATTCACCAGTTAGAAAATTTTACAGTACTTTATAATACTACAATTCCAAATGAAAAAATGTATTATATCAAGCACCTTCTCAGTTGTGAAGCAAAACTTGTCATAATGTGCAATATTTCATGCATGCAAGGATAGCTGGTCTCACTCTCTCACGTGCTTCAGTTCTATTTTAATCCAGACTTCTGAAAAAATTATTTACAAAAATCAAATATCCCAAATTTCACCTTTCCTTAAGTTTCTTCATAACTGAATGACAGCAACAGTAGCTACGTTTTTGAATATGGACATGAAAAAACAGTTGATGGAAAAGACCAAAATGTGCATAAATTTTGAAAATTCGCATAAAAAATGTATGCGCATAACTAATTAGGACAAACTTTTTATTCGATAAGAAAAGATGTGCATAAACTACGATGGAAACACTTTTACAATTTTTTTACAAATTCCAGTATGCGCATTAAAAAAGTCATGTGGTTTTGTTATAATTTGATGATAAAAATGTGTGTGAATAGACAAACCAGCATTCTGAGCACATTGTAAAACATCTGAAATGTTGTTTTGGTCATTCTAAAATGTCTTAACTGTTTCAGTATTAGTGTTATTATATTATTAATTACCTCCAGAACTGCCAAGAGTGTCTGTGCTCCATGTCTCACGCCTTTAAACACCACCACGCGTTCATTGCGTGTCGGCATACTGTCTTCTGAGGCACAAGTCATTTATTAAATAAAGAAAGAAAGGATTGACGCAGCTTCTCCTACCACAGAAAATTTCATTTTTACTTTTGATATTTGGCATCAGTTAATCAGAAAGTGACAATTTTGTTCTCTTTAACTCATTGGATGGAAACACTGCTTTATTCGCATATCTTTTATGCGATATTCCAGTTTTGCGCATAAATTGAATTTGCATCTTTAGATGGAAACATAGCTAGTGTTGTAACACGCTAAAATACATTACATTTTGTAACTGCTGAAAACACATACAGTGTTTATTTACATTGTCATAACACTAAAAGATGCATTAAAATGTATCAAACTATGAAATCAAAGCTGCAAATGAGTAAAAAATAGCTGTGCTCCATAATGAGTGCGCAAAACAAGTTGCTAATCTACTATTTGTCCACCAGACTGGGTTTCGATTGTCATGCAGAAACCAATAGTAATGCCATGATATGATGCCATAGACAGGGGACAGCTAGACATGGTGCATGACACCTTGGTTAACAGTGTGATTTACTTTTTTAAATAGGTGGCAATATTTGGGATATTGTAAGTTATGAAAGTTTTGAAGAAGGTGGATTTAGGTGAAATACATTTTTAAAGTTCACATTTGAAAGTTTTGACACCTTTGTTGAATGTTTACAGGATTATGTGTAGTTTTCATAGTCTGTTTTACAAAACAATTCCTTTTCTGATCAGACTAAAAAAAACATTTAACTCTAGGAGGAGATACAGCACTGATCAGAAGTCTCATGAGAACAGCTTATATAGTATTTCAGTATGCTGGCTTTGTTAAGCAAACATATTAAATGCATTTTTTATCAACGTCTAACAATAAAAGCTGTACTTTTTGGTAAATAACAAACATTTATTTAACAAAAATAACAGCAATGTCCTGTTTCCTGTGTCACAATCTCTTTCATTATTCATATCACAGAAACTCAAAGTTGTCTAGAGTAATATAAAAAATGACACACTAAATCATACATAAGTTACAGTCTCCATGTTCCAAAACAGCATTTCCCAACTACCTTTGCTGTCGGTTCACCGCACAGAGTTAAATAAATGTATGATGTGGAGAGAAGCTACGGATTTTGATGTGAGCAGAGCGAAACGAACATGTGATGAATGCAAGTCAGTCCAGGTATCATTTTTGTACCCTCACTTTCTCACTTATTCCATTCATCTCTTGTCGCCTGTGTATCTGCTAGTATGTGAGAATACTGAGGTTGGTGAAGGAGGGCAAAACCGAAGCAGACACCCGTGATTCAGTTAGTAAGAGGGAACGCCGTAATATCTGGGATCATTTTATAGTACAGACTAAACTGAAATTTGCGCAAAACCTCCATAGGCATGCAAAACAGATGATTTGTTAGTTATAATTATAACTATCCCATACTATTACCAAGTCGCTTTTGTGTAACTTTACCATACATGAGTGACAAAGTACATAAGGTATATTAGGAATGTACAAATATTCACAAATTCTGGCTAATACCAATAAGCCCATTGTTTTCATGCTATGCAAAATTAATAAATACTGTCATTTTTGCAGACAACATTTGGCAACCCAAATACTATCTAAATTAATTCTTTTTAATAGATATGTTTTATCTCCCCTGTACCATACTTGTCTCAAGTCATATTCAGTAGCACTAAGGCTGGGCGAAAATTCGATAATGATAATTATCACCATAGATATTTTTTTAATAAAACGATAATGACAGTTTGACAAGTGTTCAATAATATTTGCACACTATGCGTAAGGCTGTGCAGGTATTTTGCAGCCTGCACTTCCGGATGCGGCACACAGAACAATTGTACAGCCATACAGTGTTGCACTTGGAGGAGTAAGAATAAAATAAGGTAAAAAGGGTCACAGTCACAGACACTGTTGACAAGAAACATCACTAAACTTCAGTAGTCTGGAGCTACTGTACTTTTTTTGCAATCTGACACAAAACAGAGCAATGTGCACTGCAAACTGCGCAGACGACTCATGACATGAAAAGCAGGCAACACCACAAACCTGTCAATCTAATGAAGATGTTAAGAAATTACAAACCCAAACAAGTGTTGGTAAACCAGCGCATCTACCAAGCAGAGTTTCATGTTATCATTTTCGAAAGCCATGCCTTACAAAAAAAACCCCTGAAAAGACAGACGATCTCAATGAACCCTTGATACTTGCTGTAAACTACAGGCTGCATTATTTAAGGGCATTTATTACGACATAGATAGGATCTTTTGTTGTTAAGCTTATGCTTCCTTTTTAATATAAAGATAGTTTCTTTGAAATCTGTAATAGTGTCCCTCATCGATGATAAAATAACCAGCCTTTATAAAGGACATAATCACAGAGGACAAATCAGATGCTCAAGACGTAATCTTTAAAATTATGACATATTAAAAATGCAGCAAATATATGACAGACAGGATCATTAATTAAATCCTTATTTTTCCACAGGATCGAAACATCATCCAAGAACAAACAATATATACACTTTATATATTTTTCCTTGAAAATGTATCTTTTTGCAACGATTTTCATTTTGTATAATGTGTAACTTCATTTTAATGTACTTTTTGTTGGTCAGTTATCTACAACATAAACAAGTAGAATGAATAACATCTGAGGTAAAGCGCTTCAAAACAAGTCGGCTATAGTACATGCTTTGGAGGGAAAACAATCCATTAAACTGTTTTCAGTTTCAGTTTAATTAGTTTAATCAAGCGGTTCAAGCAGCATGAGCTGGACAGTCTTTATAAACTATTTGCAGCACTGATAGTATTCTTAGATTTCCTCGAAAGAATAAACTCAGTCTGAAGGATGAGATAACTCAGAAACTCGTTGTGTGAATGGAGATGCTCCACACATGTCGGCCGTGATTCGCGATTTTTAAAATGAGAGTCTGCATAGGCATATTCGTGCCAGTCTTTCAGATAAAATTGGTTAAAACACCCGCGGATATAACTGAGATCTGCGCATAGCAGGGTTTTATGCATCTCGCAATATGCAATGTCAACATAGTGACTCCATAAGGTAAGGTAAACTGCACACACTTGATTATGTAATGCGTGGACGCATCTCACAGCGCAAAGCATAACTAAACTTTTAAATATCTATGCTTAATCAGTCATCAATAAGGTCTATCAAATAAAGGGTTATTGACAATCAATAGATCATCAAGTAATCGTTAGCATTCCTAAATAAAATATATTAAAGGATATTTCATGATATTTCATCCAAAACATAAAATTCTGTCACCATTAACTCACCTTTTCTTGTTCCAACCCTGTTTGAATTTCGTTCAGATGTTGAACAATAATATACAATAACGTGTAAGGTAATGTCTTTGGTTGTTGAAAATATGAACAGTAAATGCTGAATTAAGATTGTTCTTTTGTTTATTATTTTTTAATTTACATTGTCAGACAGCTAAAGCATTTCACAAAATGTGTTAAATCAGCTGCACAAAGGGATTAGCATGCTGAAATTGCTTTAAAATTGATAGATATAAGGATTAGACCGACTGATATCATGATAATTTTTTTTGCCATGTTGTCCAGCCCTAAGTAGCACTATTAAAGGGCTCCTATTTTACCCCCTTTACAAGATGTAAGATAAGTCTTTGGTGTCACCAGAAAAGTTCAGCTCAAATACCCATCAGGTTATTTATTATACAATGCACAATATGCCTATTTTGTGCTCAGAGCAAAATGTAGCTGTTTCTGTAGCATGTGCCCTTAAATGCAAATGAGCTAGTTAGCCCTACCTATTCCCACATGTATGCCAGTTTCTCCGGCATTACGTCAGATAAACAGCAGTCAGTGACAGAGACAGACACAGATGAAGCAGAAATCCAGCTCATTTAGTCAAAAATAACAAGTAAGTTTATTTGATGTATTCGTGGTGGAGTTTATTCAAGCCTTTCTAAAACGATGAGTCTCAAACAAATGCATTAACTTTGCACTGTTTTTGCTCTCGTATATTGTTGTACTGATACTATGTGGCTGTGGTGATTTTAGTGGTTACGGGTTACATAGCGCTTTTTCTTTTCTTTATTACAAGCATGCCATGTTTTAAAAACATTTTAAACTTATTTTTGAGGTGGAGATGATCACAAAGAGTTGAACAGATTTTTAATCCCAGTTTCTTTGTAAATCCTGTCTTGTGGACATGTTTATACAAGTTACTATGGAGACATGTTAATACGTGCCTATCAATCAATTCAGTGGGCGAGGAAAACCCCACTCCTCACGATATCCTACGGCCTCAAAATCACTGAGATTTAGATCTTATTTTAACGTCAGGATATTTTTAAAAAGAGATTTGTTGTGTTTATTCCAATCCAATATGACTTTAGACACACTATACCTCCACACAGTTCTGTCCAAACAGCTTCCAGAAGTTGATTTTCCATCATAAGTGCCCTTTAATAATATACTATAAATAGCTACAACTAAGGCCAAGACTTGTATAGTTAAGTATTTTTAGTATATGTATAGTTACTAGTTAGTTAGATTAGCGGTCCAGTATATGTTAGTTATGAATAGTTTTCAATTAGCTCTTACATCCACTGTTGTGTTCATGCACTGTTTAAAAATGCTGGCTTTCACACAATTGATTTGTGTTGAGACAACATAAAGGAATTAAGTTAACTTAATTCCATTTTTTACCAACTTAAGTAGACTAAACATGAAAATGTAATTTTTTTGTGTATTTATGATTTAGTTTATTTATGTAGCACCGTGGTCCTGCGTTCCACTTTATGTTTACACATATAGCAGAAGGACAATAAAGCAAGAATTGACTTGACTTCACTTGAAAACACAATGTGTGGTTAAATCTTTTGATTTAATGATTAAAGTTGTTGAACGCTAGCCGGTTCCTGCCTCTTTCTTCCCTGAAGAGTTTACAGCAACTACAGTTACCGCAGCATTACTCACAAACTCGACACAGTCTGATCTATATTTGTAATCTATATCTTTATAAATACAAATCTCTAATATCAAGTGATATATACAATATATATCATGCATACTTAAGATATTTGTGCTTTAGGACAACTATAAATTCTGTTACATTCTGCCACCAATTTTGTATCTGCTATATTACTTTCAGCTAAATTCAATTTAAATATAAATACTGTCATCCCTACAGATACAGATAATCACATTGTTTTGCCAACATATTCTACCTAAAAAGTAACCCCTAAGTGTCATCTAATTTTTTTATATTGTTTGTCAAGATAAGTTCAACTTCAGACAACTTTTTAAATTAAACATGCACTGAAAAACATCCCACCTGTGGGAAAGTGAAGGATAGTTGAGTACATGTGGTAGGTAGGACATTGCACAGTAGGGCTGCACAATATATCGTTTCAGCATTGATATAAAAGTGTGTGAAACTGCAGGATCTGCAATGTCGAGTTAGGATGATTAACAACAGTTCAGAACAGATGATTTGTGGAGTTGTTGCAAAGTTTAACCCTATTAGGGTGAAAGATTTGCATTTGCATGTTTTAAGGCCATGTGACTCTGATTTCAAGCAATAATAAATGATTTGGACACATGAATCCAAGTTTGCAGTTTAATAACATTTAATTGTATTCGATTATTTATACAATGAAGAGTACACAGTGTTGATTTTACATTTGATTATTGAATTTCTGTATGTATTCAAATTACTTTATTTTGCATCTTTGTTCATTTATGCTTGTAATTTGTTTAGTGCATTTCATGCAGTTGCATTCCCCTCCAACATCATCATCCAATAGTGTTATTTAAATCATCTTGTGAAATTATTTTCATAGAGCAATATATATAGCAGGCAAACAAAATATGCCATACCCTAACCCACTTCTCAAAAAATTTTTAACTAGACATTGGGATGTTGCGGAGTGCAAGATCGGTTATTGGCCGGCTTGATAGAGCTGTGATGAGTGTGGGGGGCTTTGTGGACATGAGTGTTTAAGTCCTACAAAGGCTCAGGATGGATATTTTTGTTTTCTCTTTATTTTATGATTCAAGTGGTTGAATGCTTGATGCTTCCTGCCACTTTCTTTTTTTTTCCAAGTTTAAACTACCGTGTTACACGCATTTTGGGCATAAACACAAAACACAGGCAACTTGAACATATAAAACCAACTTCCTAGTGTTTACTATGTTTTATTGCAGTGAAACACAGGCAAAATGCCTAAAGTATAAATTGACACAATGCTATTAGCTACATGCAGAGGATGCACCACAGGGTACAACAATCACTCGAAGCAGAAGTATAAATTGGGCTTGACCATTAAGGAGTTAGGAATTTAATTAATTTTAGACTGGTCTTCACAGCACATTACACACACCTGTCTCCAGTCAGGTTCAACAGCACTGTATTTCACTGTCAAGTCGAGCTGATTTTGACAAATAACGCCACATCAAAATTTGATTTGGACATATGCACATGACAATATGAAGAGTGAAATCGCCATGTAGAGAGTCACAAGGAAGCGACTGCTCCAAAGTCTATAAAATAATTTGTATCTTTCAGCATGAATAGCTCAATCACAGATCGATAGAACAATCATAATTTAAGTACTAAATTTGTAAGACTCCTCCAAAGCGAGACGCAAGTTCATTCCTCCAACAAAGAATAACCCAACAAAGCTCTCCGACTCGGTCTGATAAAGCACTATTGATTTTAACACTCATGCAGAGAGAACAGGAAAAGACCCACTGTCAAAATAGTCAATCTGTCAATCTACAATTATGAACACACTGGATTATGGGTGCCTTTTAAAAAGAAATCCATCTGCATTTCATCACTGAAACATAAAATACAGCGTTTTCATATAATCATGCTGTCTATTTTGTATAAATTTGCATTGAAAACATGTGAATCATGCTTGGAAAGCGGGATTTGGTTTTGTGTTCGTTTTTAGCTTGGGTTCAGACACATTAAAGCATAAATCATGAAATTTCTTTCACTTCACCCCAAACACAGGGCTATGTATATCTATCCTCATAATCCGGTTAGGCCTCTTTCATCAAACATAGAAATATGAGTCAGCCCTTTTTTTCCTACACATCATCACATTTTTCTGGATTAATTTCAGCGTCACACTGAGTAACAGATATCAGAGAGCAGAATGTTATTTCGATGGCAGCAAATGTGCCTGCTCTCTCTTCCAGCGATGATGGGACTTTTCTTCTCAGTGTTCCTCAGAGCCTGTCACAGACACAAAGAAACTGATAGCACGACCGCACGGCTGGAAAATAGACAACTTCTCACGTCAAAATGGCCATCTCAGATTTGTCAAGTCAGTGCCGTAAATCCGCTCACACAGTCCCCTCAGGTTTCTCATAAGACTTTATATTTTTAATGCAATCCACAAGGCAGCAGGTTCTGCTGAAGTACATTCTGATCCTGACAAGACTGTCAGCTAACCGCCGTATCCTTCAACATAGCCTCTGAATTTGCATTTACATGGATTCCTTAACCTAGACGCCAGATGCATTCATGTCTTACAGCTTTTAAGCCAATCAGCTACAACTAATTTTGTGTTCTAACAAAAATAAGACAGACAGCTTGGTCTTGATCCAGAAAAGCCATTTCTCTTGTTGCTCCTGGTGATTTCGCTCTGTATTTGCAGATTCTGTATTACATGCGGGTGTCGCGGTGGCACAGTGGGTAGCGCTGTCGACTCACAGCAGGAAGGTCACTGGTTCGAGCCTTGGCTGGGTTAGTTGGCATTTCTGTGTGAAGTTTGCATGTTCTACCCATGTTGGCGTGGGTTTCCTTTAGGTGCTCCGGTTTCCTCCACAGTTCAAAGACATGCACTATAGGTGAATTGGGTGAAACTAAAATATCCGTTGCGTATGTGTGTGAATGAAAGCGTATGGGTGTTTCCCAGTGGTGTGTTGCAGCTGGAAGGGCATACAACATAGAACATATGCTGTGTAGCACATATGCTGGATTAGTTGGCAGTTCATTCCGCTGTGGCGACCCCTGATTAATAAGGACTAAGCCCAAAAGAAAATAAATGATGAATGTATAAGATGCAAAAGCGAAAATTTTACCAAGTATAAATAACCAAATTTCTCATTAGATGTACACCGTTAATGACGTATATAGTCACAGATGATCATGATATTTAATAACTGAAATGTCATTACATTACATGCTAAATGTTTTCACTACTTAAGTAAAGTATATTATAAAGTACATCCAGGCAGCTGTTATCACATAATAAAGCATGGAGACTTATCATCAGCCCAATGCAAAGCAGATGTGCTTTATCTTTATTATCTTTTACATAATAAAATGTAAAAATTAGACAAAACATTGTTCTAAGCAAAAATAGTATATTAATTATTTAAATGTATTTTACAGGGCAAATGGCTGAATGGAGCTGATGGAGCATACGCCAACATATGTATTCTAACATATATTCAGTAAACAGAAGAGAGGAAAAGCACCAGGTGCATACAGTGTTTTACCAGCCTGTCTGAGAACCTGCGCTGACCAGCTGGCTCCCATTTTCTCACAGACCTTCAACAGATCACTGGAACAGTGCAAAGTTCCCTCCTGCTTCAAATGCTCAACCATCATCCCAATCCCGAAGAAGCCAAAGATTACAGGACTCAATGACTACAGACCTGTTGCCTTAACATCTGTGGCCATGAAGTCATTCGAAAGACTGGTGCTAGCATATCTGAAGGACATCACTGGACCTTTGCTGGACCCCCTGCAGTTTGCCTATAGAGCAAACCGGTCTGTGGATGATGCAGTCAACATGGGACTGCATTATACCCTACAACATCTGGACAAACCAGGGAACTACTCAAGGATACTGTTTGTGGACTTCAGTTCTGCCTTTAACACCATCGTCCCATTACTGCTCAAGTACAAACTGACCCAGCTGTCTGTTCCTAGCTCTGTCTGTCAATGGATCACAAGCTTTCTGACAGATAGACAACAGCTAGACAAAATGGGCAAAATTACATTCGACAGCCGCACCATCAGCACTGGTGCCCCCCAGGGATGTGTTCTATCCCCACTGCTCTTCTCCCTGTACACCAACGACTGCACCACAAAAGACCCTTCCGTCAAGCTTTTGAAGTTTGCTGATGACACTACTGTTATCTGCCTCATCTGGAACGGCGACGAGTTTGCATACAGACAGGAGGTGGAGCGGCTGGCTTTATGGTGCAGATACAACAACCTGGAGCAGAACACGCTCAAAACAGTGGAGATGATAGTGGACTTTAGGAGAAACCCCCCTGCACTCCCCATCATGATCAGCACTGTGGCTGCAGTAGAGTCATTCAGGGTCCTGGGCACCACCAGCTCTCAGGATCTAAAGTGGGACATTCACATAGACTCTATTGTGAAGAAAGACCAGCAGAGACTGTACTTCCTTCGTCAGCTGAGGAAGTTCAACCTGCCACAGGAGCTGCTTGTACAGTTCTACTCAGCTGTCATCCAATCCATCCTCTGCACTTCAATCACCATCTGGTTCAGTTCAGCTGCCAAAACTGACCTCCGTAGACTACAGCGAATAGTCCGGACTGCTGAACGGATCACTAGCACTACCCTCCCTACACTTCAAGAACTGTACTCTTCCAGAGTGAGTAAAAGGGCTTGCAAAATCACTCTGGACGCCTCGCACCCAGCACACTACCTGTTCGAACTGTTACTGTCTGGTCAGCGCTACAGAGCACCAAGCACAAAAACAGCCAGACACGGGAAAAGTTTCTTTCCTCAGGCCATCTGCCTCATGAACAGTTAAATATTCTCCTACTGTGCAAAAAATTAGCAATACTTTCTCATACGCACTTGTACACAGCACCTTATAACAATATACAATGCAATACTTTCTCGCACGCATTTGTACACAGCACCTTATAACCTGTACAGTATATTTATAACAATCTGTACATACAACTCAACATTCAGATCCTTTGACTGACTGCATCTCTGTTTAATGTTTATCGTCTTTTTTCATATTCAGTTTGTGTTGTCACTTGTCACTTTATGTACACTGGAAGCTTCTGTAGCCAAAACAAATTCCTTGTGTGTGTGAAGCACACTTGGCAATAAAACTGATTCTGATTCTGATTTTTCAGTCAAAAGATGGTGCCAAACATTCAAAAAGAGAGACGTGACAATCATATGGATGTGAAGATTAATTGCTGGTCAAGATTAAGTCGAAGTACCCAGATGAGCCTGTGTTATTATTTTAAGTGGTTGCTATCTGGGATTATTACACAGTCGTCTGGAGCACTTGATTCTGACTGGTCAATTGTGACATTCTAAGGTATGCTATCTGCTTGTTATGGCGTATGGAATACTGTTTCCGGGTCCAAGCCACTACTCATTTGAATTGAGAAAATATTAGTTTATGACCACTTTTTATTCATATCACACATTTAAGTGATTTTTATATGAAATCATGGTGCACAAGACAGTCTCTGCACTTGCTGCATTACAGACACTAGTATTTTAACAATTTAAAAGAAATATTATTTTCTGGCCATCGGATATTAGGCATGGATAAATATATTGTGATCGTGATTTTCGAAAGTATTTGTTAATGTTTATTATTACCATTTGTTGAGTCTCCCCACACAGTTTGATATAGCGGTTGAACCTGTTGGGATTTATTCTGCGATAAACTCCTGGATGCACTTTATACCTAACATAACATACCTTGGAATGTTGTGACTTATCAATCAGAATCAAGTATTCCAGAGAGCTGTTTAATAAGCAATAAAACATTGCTAACTGAGGATTATCACCGTGTAGAATACTATACAATTTACATGATATTAGCCCTGATCAAGTTATTTTAAATGTTCAATTGATGTCAATGCAAATTTGAACTGAAATATATTTTAGTATCATAAATTGTTGACCTTTGTCTAAGCTACAGTAAAAACAGTTTAGTAGGGGTGTAACGGATCACGGGTGAACCCACAGCACATGAACAGCTGATTAATAACTTTTTTTTTTAACTTGTAGGTTAATCCACCATTTATAACAACTGCAGAGAGATCGCCTCTCGCGTCATTCAATTCACGTGTATGAAAGCATTTTGGCTTCCCTGTAAAATATAATGAAGATGGAAAATGTTGTGGTGAGACCTACCTAATAGTTTTCTTAAGCTATTAAAGGTGTTTTCTGTCACTGCTTGTTTAGCCTGCATTAGTGCATTCACTGTAATGCTGCACAATTAAACATTAAAAGATTGTGATCTCAATTAAAACCTGTGCAAAATAAATGATAAATGATAATGATTTGCATGTTTATTAATCATTTGAAGCGCTGCATTCAAATCTGCATTTGATCGAGAGAGATTCAGTTTTTAAACTTTTTCAGTTAGTTACAAACAATCAAATAAAACAAAAGTACAGGGAGAACAGTTTATAGTTCAGATATAAACACTGATGTTTATGGTAAAGATTAAAATCAGTTTAATGGAACTTGATGCTGGTGAATGTTGTAGCAATTACATTGTGTAAACAATGGGTGGTGACAAACCACCATCAAAATTATGCCACAGAATAGGTTTTCAAAAATGATCCACCTAAAATGAAACAAAGTTTTATGTGTGAATTGTTGAATCATTAATTGAAAATAAACATGAGATGTTGTACAAGATGATAGATTTCTATATTTAGCATTATCGGCAACAGTAGCAAAGAGCAGGAAAGAGTAGCAAATTTTGTATTGAATATTTTCCCTTTTTTCAGCTGGTTCTTTCTTGATTTTTATTAAAAAACATAAATGTGATCCAAACCATGAGATTTTTTTATCCATTACATCACTACAGTTTAGTGTCTTAAAGTGTAAGTGTAACTGATCTCTACAGTTATTTTTTATTTTTTTGGCCAATAACAATTGTGCAGCAGTCAAAACTCAAGGCAGCACAAGAAATACAGTTGAAGTCAGATGATATTTATCAAGACACTTCTATTCAGCTTAAAGTGAAATTTATAGGCTTAATTAGGTTAACTAGGGTTAGGGTATTTAGACAAGTCATTGTATAACGATGGTTTGTTCTATAGACTATCAAAAGAATATATAACTTAAAGGGGCTAATAAAATTGACCTTAAAATGTTTTTTTATTATTAAAAACTGCTCTTATTCTAGCCGAAATAAAACAAATAAGACTTTCTCCAGAAGAAAAAATATTATCAGACATACTGTGAAAATTTCCTTGCTCTGTTAAACATCATTTGGGGAAAATTTAAAAAAGAAAAGAAAAATCAAAGAGGGGCTAATAATTCTGACTTCAACTTTATTAGTAAAAATAGGACACATTTCACATTTTCATTGATTTTTAATTAAAATAATGAGAATTAAAATATTTTGGTAGCATTTTTTATTGCCCCAAACAGACCAGCAGATTTTATTTTAGCAAAATATAATTTCTACATCCTATTTGAAAAATATAATCTCTAAGTTTTGATTTGGCAGTAAAAGGCTGTATGAATGAGACTATTTGCCTCTGTCGGGAGTACAGTATTTACATTTATTTAATGAATTTTCATGCTTTATCTGCCAGTTGAAACTAATAGGCTTAAATACGCAAGACAAATAAATAAGTTCACAAAAATATTCATCTCAGCTTGTAATTGAAAGATAGTGCTCTGGAAATAGAGCACCCTGCAGGGCCTCGTAATATCAGAAATGATTCTGGCAAGCCTTACACTGAAAATATTACTAAATAAAGAAGGCAAAAAAGCTATTTGCCATGTAGGTGGATGAATGTACTGTACCTGCTGGAGTTTTTTGTTTTTACTATGATAAACTCCCTTTCATGAGTATTTGTTTGATTTTAATGCCAGCCACAAACAGTTGGATAAGATATATTAGATTGAAAAACCTATTTCAAACAGATATAATAATAAACCAGAAAGCCAAAAAAGCTCTAGCTGTACCAACTCAACCATCTTGAATGATTTAGAAATAGCTTATGGACATTTGGATATTAGTAATTGAGCTGTTTTGTTTTGCTTTTCACAACACCCATTTTCTTCTGAATGAGCACATTACGAAGCCTTTCACACTTTTATATGATGCAATAAACAATTTTTGGTATTTGACAAATGATGGGACAAGGCGAGATAATACAGGTCTCTTTCTTAAGAGTGGGATGACACTGTTCAACAATCAGACCTGTTTCATATCCATTTCATTCTGCACACCGAGTCATAAAAACCATTATAAACAAGCAGAAAAACAAACATCACCCACCAACGAAATATGCCAAATTTCAGAAGTGCAAGATATCTTAAGTTACTCTGTATCCTTTATGTCTATATTTGGAAACAGCCTTCACAGACGCAATGGAGGTATAAGCTCCCAACTTCTGGGGTAATTTGTCTTTGTTAACTGCTTTCCATAAAGTATAAAATGACATGGTGCAATTCAAAACCGTTTCAGATATGAAGTGGAAAAAAGCACATCTAAAAGCTAAAATGGTTGAAATTTAAGGCAGTTCTTGGGATCAATTTAGGTCTTTGCTATCATAGCAGAAACCGTCTGAACGTGATGCGATGATCAATACGGCACATTTGTGGGATGGTGTCAAAGGGAAGCGCCTCAGCCATGGAGAAGGCATGGAGGTTTTAAGTGTGTGGCTCGTGCAGGAATAAAGACTCCTTTGTTGGAAAATTTATGAGGAACCATCCCGTGGAGATGTATTAAGTTTTCAGTCAATTAGAAATCAATGACTACACAGCCATTAAGAACTGCAAAATATCCTTTTATAATATTCTAGGATGGACTGCCGGACAGTGTAATACACAGCTTTCCGAAAACTGTCAAGGTGTCGAATTATTCTATTTAATGGTTGAATCAGCATAAAGAGGTCACCTTTACAAATGTTTGGCTAATGTACAATATTAGGTATTTTCCATTCAATTCCTCAAGCAGAATTTATTAAAAACAAATAACAAGATTAAAACATTAAAGGTGCAGCATGCAAGTTTGACACCATGTGGTCGAACTAGGTATTGCAATCCTAGATCAAAACAAACGCAATCGCAGGCTGCCAGATAAACGACCAACAGGAGCGAGTCTTGAGCCTAAAGGCTGATTTAAACCGTGTTCTAAATAAAAGCAACGGCACGCAATAGAAGGAATATTTTCCAAATTAAGGCAATTTAACCAACACCTTGAATTGATATTTTAGAAGCAGTTTCTATTTCTCACAGGTAAAAAAAACGAATAAATGACAATTATTACCTCAGATACGCCTCATGTGCTTTATTCAGTGTTAAATGCGAACAATGTGAATGCCAATTTACATGACAATTATTGCCATACTACTGAAAGCAGCAGCAGATAGTTCACCTCAAATCTTGAAAATAAAATAAACCATTTGAAATTGAACTTTAGAACTGTGAAATAATGCAAAGCAACATATCAGTAACTCAGCATGTACATATAATAATGCTAAAAAGGTTTAATATGTATTGATTAGATTATAAACCTTACCATTTCATGAGTGAGTGCATATTCTGTGCTTCTGAATGGTTGTATTTAAATTGCTGTCATGTTGTGTCTGGTGCAAACAGCTAAATTGCTTATCACTCCAAATCTCGTCATGTAGCGTGTTGTTAGGGCACACGGTTGCAATGTAACCCGTTCACCTAATGTTTATGTTCATAATATTTATATTATTTGCTAATTAATAACCTCATGTGGAACTCTGAACCTGCGTCTCATTTTGGAGTCTGCTACTGTCCACCGGAGTTCGCTTTTCAGTCACGGGAACATGCTTTGAGAGCCTTTCTGAATGAATGAATGAATGAAATACACGATTTTCCAACAAGGCAACCCAGGCTGCTGAAATATAAATGGCTAAGGTGGCATTGGGCAGGTTAAAACAACCAAAACAAAGAAAGCATTCCAGCACATCACAGACATTTTCAAAGCAGAATATCTGACTTCAGCATTGTTTTTCAGATAAACAAGAATGTTCACTTAGCATGTTTCTTAAATATCTGTAAACTTATTATGGTATTTTTATGCTTTAGAAGAGTCAAAAACTTACATAAAGCAGCTTCAACTTAACTGACTCCTGTGCAAACTGTGCTTTTGGTAAACTATTGAAAATCTACACCACAGGTGTCAAACTCAGTTCTTGGAGGGCCGTTGCTCTGTACAGTTAAGTTCCAACCCTAATTTAGCACACCTGATCAAACTAATTAAGTTCTTCAGGCTTGTTTGAAACCTAGAGGCAACTGTGTTGGAGCAGGGATGGAACTAAGCTGTACAGGGCTGCAGCCCTTCAAGAACTGAACTTGACACCCCTGATCTACACCATTGAAACAGATGCCTTGTTGGCTATGCATTAATAGTCTGCCAACTTCACTGTCTTATAAAGAGTGTGTAAAGTCACCGACACAAAGTCGGTGTGCTCAAAAAAAAAATTTTTTTTTTTAAATCACGCGCTTTGTGTTAGTCTTTTTAATTTAATAAATTAGTTTTTTTTTTTTTTGGAGCTTTGGTGTTGCCGCCTTTTTGAATATATTGCCAAATTCTTCAAAATGTTCTCATAAAAATAGGAGAATATGTTGTTATAAGCTCAAAATTTCAAGTCAATTGTGAGTTTAAATTTGGTAATTAAAACAGTTTTCCTTCTAATTCTAATTTAGGATTAAAATTATGTATGAATAGAATGCAATTATGAGAAAAAGGTCAGATATAGGCTTATAATTGTAAGAGGAAAAGCTAGAATTGCAACAAAACTGCATTATTATTAATTATTAGCATTAGTAGTAGTATTGGTATTTTATTCTGTGGCGGAAATGAGCTTCTATAGAAAATTCATGCAATAAATACTGTGTGCAAACTGAAATATCTTATGAAATGTAAATATAAATGTAAAAGGAAAGTAATTTGGGCTTTGGAAAGACTGGAATGCTCAGCTACACTGAGATAAATGAACGTGACAAGATAAACATATAGGCCCAGTTTCACAAACAGCGCTTAGATTGAGCCAGGACTAGGCCTTAGATAAATTAGGCTATTTAAGCCACATTTATAAAATGGCCTTAGAAAAATATATTACTGGTGTACACCTGGAGCCAAAAAAATGACACTGATGTATTTTAAGACATCTCACTGCAAGTTACTTTGAGCTGAGACAGCTCAAACATGCAATTTAATCTTGACTAGCCTTAAACCTTGTTTGTGAAACCGGGGGATAATGTGCTGCAGTGCTGCAACCCGAAATTGTGCTATTTGAAATTTTGGTATGGAACTTAGCACAGTCAGAGAAAACATTTGCAAACATCTAATGAGCAAAAAATGAGCCATTAATAGAAAATATTAATACACTAATTGTGGATTTTAAAACATCTTAACTCAAATGAGAGGAGCTTAAGCTTATCAAAGCAAGCCTATAGAGAATTGTATTATGCTGTCTGTCATGTAAATTGAGGTTTGTTGTGTAAGGTGCACAGACGGTTTCACCAACACTTTCCTTTGATATAGTGCAGACCTACACAGTCTTTGAAATAAATCAATATGGGCTATTCTGTGTTTCTGAAAACTGGAGAGGAAAAGAGAAAAATATACAAACAATAAACTTACAAGTACTTTTCTAACGACGTATTTGAGAAATGTGCAATATCATCAGTGACTACTTATTCTAGGATCCAACATTTGAGAGCATCTGCTGAATGCTACTGTATTGCATTTTGTAATTTAAAAGTAATTGAATTTAAATAGAATTTAAATTTGTAATTTAAATATACACATGCTGTGATCCAAACATTTGAGAACATCTGCTTAATGTGACTATTTTAGCAAAAAACTTATTTTAAAGTCATAAACTATTCTTCAATACTTCATACTTCAATACTTCAATAATTCATACAAATGTAAATGTTTACATGAGCAGAACTGCAGTGTGTAACTTTTTGGTGACCAAAAATCATTATTAGAGCAATCAAACAACACATCAGAGTTCATAACTTTCCCTTTACCTTATGTTAAAGAGATTTAGTTCAGCCAAAAGGAAAAATCTATCATCATTTACTCACTCTTCATGTGGAAAACCTATTGGAGTTTCTTCTGTTGAACACAAAAAGAGATGTTTTGAAAAATGCTGGTAGCTGACAGCCATTGGCTTCCATAGTATTTTTTAAATCTTCTTTTGTGTTCAAGAAACTCAAAGGTTTAAAACCACACAAGGGAGAGTAGAGCATAATTGACAATTCATGTTTGTGTGGTTATGTCACAACCGTAAACAAAGAAGAATACTCGGCTACTATGTCTTGTTTGGTTGCTGAGAATGGTTTGGTTTGTAGCTTGTTCTTACAACAGTTAGAGTTTAAACTTGTCAACTAGATAGCTGCCTTTAATCGGAAAAGCTCTAAAGGGCAATCTTTGTTGACATCTGGGGAATCACCTGTTGTCAGAACCAAGAAACCTCTGACTCTGGAAAATCTGCAGTCAAAAAGAGAAAGTGACAGAGCCCATGCTAAAACAAGAGTAAATATGGCGATGGCTTTTGAAAGGTGGCAATAACTCAGAGAGCTGAAAGGGTTTAAGACAGAGGAAGATTTTATTTATTTATTTTTGGCTGAACAGAAAAGTCATTTTAGTGGCTCAATAGGTAATGTGTGTGTTTTTGTTCACGATATTTATATCAAGGTTCCATTAGATAATGTCAATGTGTTTACTAACATGTGCTAAAAATGAACAGTACTTGTACAACATTTATTAATCGTAGTCCTAAATTGTGAAAATCAATTGTTAATCCAACCTAATTTATTAAATGTTGTTGTAAATTTCTTTTGATTCTACTTTATTTTTACATTTTACTACTGAATAATACTAATTCATTTTTAAAGGTCATCTATTTTACCCTTTTTTTAAGATTTAAGATAATTCTTTCGTGTCTCCAGTTTCAGCTCATTATACCTTTCTGAATATGGCCATTTTTGAGCTCTAAAGACACTGTACAGTAGCTGTTTTTGTTGCCTGTGCCTATAATACAAATGAGCTGGTTCTCCCAGCCCACCATTCCCACGTGTTTGTCTGTGCCATAGAGATTTGTCTCAATTGCTCTGATGTTTGTGTCATTCTGCTGTCTCTCACGTCATTTAAATAGCACAGTGACATACACTAAGGAAGCTGATCTATCATTTATGAGAAATACTGCAGTAAGAACTTTCCCAATGATTATTTGATGTATTTGTTGTGGAATTAATTCAACCCTTTCCGCAATGATGAATCACACACAATGTCGTTACAAAGTACACGTACACTCACAAGTTTAACTTTAAACGGCAAATGTAGCAGGATACACATTAATATACACTGCTGTATGGATATCCGTTATGTTAATGTACAAAATTAGCCTGATTTAACATCCACACACCGGGATTGAAGCATCTTGAGGTGCTGCTGATCACAGAGAGCTGAACAGATCTTTTAATTGCTTTGTGCAAGTCCTGTCTAGTGCATATGATTGTACATGTTACTATGGAGACATGTTAATACGCAGATGTCAATCAATTTGTGGGCGGGGAAACTGCACTCCTACGTCATGTTGCAGTGGACCTTAAAATTGCAGGGATTTGGATTTATGTTAACATCAGAAAATTAAAAAAAAAGAGAGAGACTTATTGTGTTTCTATTATTCCAATATTGCTGTGGACACCCTATACCTATACACAGTTCTGTCCAGATAGCTTCAAAAAGTTGATTTTGCATCATAGGTGCCCTTTAAATCAAAATATAACAATGCAATGGAATTTAGTGTTTATTGTGGAACATCAATAAATGTCCCAATTTGGAGGAATAAATGAAAAGTAGGGATGTACACCTAATGAAATTGTGAAAATTTAACCACAAAAGAAAAGAAAAAACATATGAGGTGAATGAGCAAAGAATGTCAATCTGACAACATTAAAAAATTGCCAAGACTTATTTAATTATTTATTATTTATGTATTTATTACTAATTTTGTCAAGACTTTTGATTCCTTAAATTGATTTTAACCAATCCAGAACCATTAGAAAATGTACAAATTTCAGTTCATGTTTGAACATGATCCCCTTTATACACCATTATGCATAGATGGCTTGAGACTGATTACCTGAGTAAATCACCAGGAAATTATATATAATTTTATTTGGAATAAAAAATGTATGTGGTCTGAGTTTTGAACCCCACTGCATTTGCAAAAAGAAAATTATGCTCCAAGAAAGCGCCTGTATTTTATAAGAGACTCTGCCTCGAAAGTAACACAGTGTTTTAAGCCAACAGAGAGAGCCTGGCGTGCTGATGTTCCCCTAATAAAATGTTTTATCGATAGACTCAGAAATGTAAGAAAATAAGCAGTGGATATTATGATTAATATTTTAAAAGCAGCACACTGTGGAGAGACCTCTATGGCTGAACTTCAGAGAAGTGCACTTCTATCAGCTCTAACTCCACCAGCCTTGTCTGCGAAGCCATTGCCTTTAAGCAGAAGACAAATGGTAGCACTTTCCTCTGTATGTTCAACAGTGTTAGTGCGCAGAAAGGGGCATCGCAGTCTTAAATGTAGTTGAGGATTTTCCTGTGGATTCTTCTAGACTGAAACATCCAGGGGGAGATGAACAATAATGAAGTAAAGAAGTCCTTTGACCTTGATCACTGGGATGATCACAACAGACTAATACTAAAAAACTGTGGTAGAATGTAAAACTGTAGACTTCAACCAATACAACGCAACAAAATACGGCAGAGTTTAGCCACGACTCTGGGCTCTGTGCCATGCATTCAAAATGAGTCAAACCATGCATTGTAAATAATTTATGAATGCAATAATCTATTAGGAAAAAAAGTAATGGATTGCTTATTACATTTCTCACATGATCGCTAAAAAGATTGCGCTGGCAAAACTAGAGAGAATGCAATTAGCACGGTTACAACTTATCTACAAAACATGACTAGACAAGGAGCTGAAGTGTTTATTTCCCTCACATCAAGCCTGCCTCTCCAGCGCAGTTTCAATTCCATGGCACAAAATCTTGACATGTTATGCAATTCACTAGGGATGCATAATATGTCAATATAATATCCGTTACTGGCCGAAGCGAACACTTCTTTAATGATTGACCAAATAGATCTACTCTGGAATTATTTCTGGCTGTACAATGGAAATGTGTGTCTGTCTGCTTCTACATTTAAATTGTATATTTAAATTACTTCAACACTTACTTTGACTAATTTAATTATCTTTAAAAGCATTATTCATTTAGAAATACTATTACATGTTAATTGAATATATTTTTATTTCATACTATGAAGCTGCAATGCTTAAATTTAGATAACTAAAACCATTTTACTGTCGGATTAAAGCATAATCCTGGATGCTCATTTCGGTTAATTTTGCAAACCAACAACACCTCTTGTTAACCAAACTGTTAACTGGTCAGATAAAGTTAAATGATTTTTTAATTTGTAAAAAAAAATTGACACGTCTATTTTGTGTCTGACACATTAAATATTGCATTTTTAAAATACTGATTTATTTTAACATGTGAACCGCAGCATACAGAACATCTTCACGCACCTGCAGAGTTTCCAACAGCATAGACATACCAGAATAAACTAAGTTAAAAAAAAAATAGGCCTGCTCTAGATATTATTAATTTAAATTACAAATGCAGATTACAAAAACGAAAACACTGACTGAATCCTTTTTAAGAAATAGCATAGGCTGTTTTTTTTTCCAATCATGTTTTTTTTTTTGTCTTTCAAATAAAAATAGCAGGCTACCACAAATTGATCACTCCACGAAAAATACACATTAAATTAACGCTCCGTTGCAATTCTTATATCATAAACCTCTGTCAACACTTTTAGTAGAAATCTTAAGCATCTGATTTTACCTTAGAGCTTCTGTGCTTTTATTTTCTCTGTCTCACTCATGCACACACTGCACATGATGAAAGACACATATGTTGACTTATTGTAAAGTAAAGGCTATTATAGCATATAATAATTTTGTTGTTTACATATATTGCATTAATTTGCATACATGTTTTATAAGCTATAAAATAAAAGCATCAGTTTAGTGCAGAGTTATTATGCAAAAGTCAAGAAAATCTTTGGATGTGTTTGATTCGTAGATTATTTAGGCTATTTTAAATATGGATAATTTATAAGAACTACTGTATTAATAACTGTAATTTTCCAAATGGAAAAAAAATGTTGGCTTGTTGATTGTACACCAAATCATCAAAACTATAGCCTATTTGTTGTGTTTATAAGCGGTTTATAAGCAATATTCTTCTTTCATTTTGCTTCTTTGGCAAAATACATCTGTAGGCATGTGTGGTTGCGCTTGTTACCATCCCACGAATTTAAAAATATGTGTTGCACATTTATGCAGCCAAACTTTTTTTTCTATTTAAAAATAATATTTTTTAAACGTTTAACTGATACCATTAATAGGTTAAAAACGCACCCTTTCGGTTAACGGTTAATTGGTTATTATGAGCATCCCTACATAAAACTATTACTGTTGTTGTATACATTTTTCAATTCAAAAATACAATAGCTAAAAAAAATGTTATTCAAATGTATATTTTTCAATAAAAAATTTGTTTATTTACACTTATTTCCAAACCTCCATGAATTTCCTTCCCATGTAGAAAATAACTGAAACAAAAAACTAATTTCATTGCCTGGAGATTAAAAAAAAAAACTATAATAATAATAATTTTATTAAATATATTTTAAATACAATTTCTTATTTAATAGAAGACAATAAAAATAATGACAAATTTCATTTATGTGTGAATTGTTCCTTTAACATCAGCTCCCCCTTGACAAATCTAGCAACAGCCCTTTCCTTCTCTTCTATTCAAACTGTAATCCAGTGGTTAAAACTATAGAGCAAAGCTGAAGTGTATGAAATTCTAATGAAAAACTATTAGAGTTTCCAAATACAAATCAGATTATTTGATAGACTCAAATCGAATAGAGCGAGTGCTGCTCTTAGTAATATTGTCTTTTAACCCTGCACTGAAGCAATAACTTGCTCTATTACCCTCACACGAACCAGCGCAAGCAGAAATGATTGAACTCAGCAGGATAGATGCTACTCTCAACAGACGACCAAGAAAAAAAAAAGACTGAATCCGGGAAGATCACAGCAATCATCACTTGATCCTACATCGATCCAGTATTGTAAGTTTCATTTGTTTGCCATCAGAGGAACCCAAATAACTCATCTGTACCTCAGCAGAATATTGATCAGGAGGATTCAAGCAGATGCAAGCTCTCTCAAAAATGGCAGCAGTTCTGTGAATACAGCCCTTATAGAACAGAAAAATTATTTCTGGTAAATACGGCAAAATAGGATTCTGAAAACACCGCAGTACAGTGAAAAACACACAGAGGACAGACCTGCCACATGATCAGGGATGTCATCAAAAATCTCCCTCAGTGATAAGACTGCTCGGCTTGAATATAGAAGTGAAAACAAGAAAAGAACCTTCATCTATTGTGTTTGAAGCTTGCTCATTTTCTCAGTGTGCTGAGGACATCTACTGGCGCTACATCTGTTGCATGATGGCTTTTCTCACTGCAATCCAGTTCATCAAAGCCCTCAGCCACCACAGTATGACGATTCCTCAGCAAATCAGTAAAGATGAAGAGTCTCTGGGGTTGATTTGTGTCCCGTGCCCACACATCTTGCCCATGTTCCACCGTCTAACTTGCTAAATGGTGTTATATTTCCTGGCTCTTTTTCTGAATGCACGAGTGATTGGTTGCTTGTCTCTCTCTCAGGTGAATGTGCAAAGTGTAATACAGACTTATGGCTGCCGTGTTCCTCTTCCCTGACATGGCAAAAAATCCTCTGCCGCTCCATTTATCAAAAGCTCCTCGCACTGGCAGCAGCTTTAAAATGACCTTCATTAAATTGATATTTTCCTGCAACGCAGATTGAAACATTCATTGTCTCCTCCTACACAATCTGACCGGTGTAACAGGCTTGAGTGTCAGGCATAATTTTTATAGCCTCTTTTAGAACATCGTTCATTCTCTCCCAAGTATGTATATGCAGACTTCAGAGCTTCTCTGAAATGTACATAATAGGCTTTGTTGTGCAACACATCAAGGCTGCACACACACACTGCCCCGATTTCTCTGTCAGGGAGCTGAATGAAATACGGTTAGCCAAGGCACCACGCTGGCCTTTTGCAGGGGAAACAGTCAGAGAGAAACAACTTGGGCAGGTTTTGTAATAGGACACTCTGTGGAAAAATTATGTAGCGAGCGAGTAGTGGCAAGTTCTGCAAAAGAGTTTTGGATGAAGGTCTGGATAGTTTTGTTTTTTTGGATGCGTTTTGGATAATTGAACTTTTCAATGAAAGGTTTTAGTTCACTAAAAAAATTTAAATTTGATGTTCATTCACTCACCCTCAGGGCATTCAAGATTCTTTTAGGACATTGAAGTTTTTAGCTAAAACAGTTTTCCTTGGTGATTAATAAAATGCAAGACTTTTTTGTTTTTTACATTTGAACAAGGCTGGGAAGAAACACAGGAAATCCTCATAGTGGCTGCTGAATAAAGAGGTCCTCGCAGCAGTGTGCAGAACAGTGACGTACTGGATTAGGTCCATTATGTTGTGGATGTTACATACAGTTGAAGAAAGAATTATTAGCCCCCCTGTTTATTTTTCTCCCCAATTTCTATTTAACTGAGAGAAGATTTTTTCAACAAATTTCTAAACATAATAGTTTTAATAACTCATATCTAATAACTGATTTATTTCATCTTTGCCATGATGACAGTAAATTATATTTTAATCTATGTTTTTCAAGACACTTCTATACAGCTTAAAGTGACATTTAAAGGCTTAACTAGGTTAATTACATTAACTAGGAAAGTTAGGGTAATTAGGCAAGTTATTGTATAATGATGGTTTGTTCTGAAGACAGTCGGGAAAAAAAATTAACTTAAAGGGGCTAATAATTTTGACCTTAAAATGGTTCATAAAAATTTTAAAACTGCTTTTATTCTAGTCAAAATAAAACAAATAAGACTTTCTCCAGAAGAAAAAATATTATCAGACATACTGTGAAAAGTTCCTTGCTCTGTTAAACATAATTGGGAAATATTTTAAAAAGACAAAAAAATAAATAAATCAAAGGGGGGCTAATAATTTTGACTTCAACTGTACCTAGTGTGAGGGTATGTGTAAATGTTAACGACTGAGGGTTGGGTTTAGGGTTGAGGTAGGTGTAGATCAGGGCTTGACATTAACTTTTTTGATCACCAGCCACTGTGGCTAGTAGTTTTCCACCATTACTAGCCAATCACTCGCCATTTTCACTAGCCACAATTTTGTTGTTGGGAAAATATATTTTATATGCATAAATTTGACCTTGGCATGCTAAAATTACTTCATTTAGATTTTTTTCCACTTGCCTCCTTGTTCATTTAACTTTTTTGTTTATGAGCTTAATCAATGAGTATAAGCAAATGGGTTATGCTTTCATAAAAAAGTGTCGCATTGCAATTAGTTTTCTTTCACAGGACTTTTCAGTGCTCAACACAATAAGGATTTATCTTTTTTTTCTCTGGCCAAACTAATTATTTCCTTGCCACACATTTTAAATAATGTGTCAAAACAAGCAAAATACTGCTGTATACATACATTTATATTCACCAAAATAGTTGACATTTAAAAAATATATATTCTCACGCATCTAAAACTATGCACAGTGGTCTGTTCTGGCTCAAGATCCCAGATCACCAGTTAACTACGCATACAACAACATATTAAAGCAATATTATTGTAAAGGACGATTATTAAACTAAATTAACAAAAATAAAGTGAAAGGAACAACAACTGCTGCTGCTTACAAAGAATCTCGAGCCCTTGAAGGACTGTGGGTGCACGAGCATCGCACTAGTTTCGTTTCCAGGCACGGTTGCTTCGAGTGAGGAAACGGCACAGGAGCTTTTAAACACTCGCGCACATCAAATCATCTGTGCGCACAACACTAAAACCCTCGTCAGTGAGTAAAGAAAGCCTGTCTCACCCTGTGCGTAATCCTCTCATTTGTTATTCACCTGCTTTCTTTTGCTCGTGCGAAAAGCTGTTTTTGTCGTGCTCCTTCTCGATTTTAAGATCACATTTGTACGCATACAGACAAACGGTCATAAACTAATCGTTGAATCTGTAGTGATGACGAGCCAGCACTAGCAATTTAAAAATGAGTTTCAGCCAGCCAAAGTGGCTAATGGGAGTGGCTGTCTAACCCGCCACAACCGAAATCTACCCGCATATGGCGGGTTGGTGGGTGTTAATGTAAAGCCCTGATGTAGATGTTAACACACAATTTAATAGGTAATTTAATAAATATTCCAAATAATTCTTGTTTTCAAGGGCGTCACGGTGGCACAGTGGGTAGCACAATCGCCTCACAGCAAGAAGTTCACTGGTTCGAGCTCCTGCAGGGTGAGTTGACATTGCGTTGTTTGTGTGGGTTTCCTCTGGGTGCTCCGGTTTCCCCCACAGTCCAAAGACATGCACTATAGGTGAATTGAATAAGCTAAATTGGCTGTAGTGTGTGTGTGTGTGTGTGTGTGTGTGTGTGTGTGTGTGTGTGTGTGTGTGTGTGTGTGTGTGTGTGTGTGTGTGTGTGTGTGTGTGTGCATGTGTGTGTGTGTGTGTGTTGCGTGTGTGTGTGTGAGAAAGAGTGTATGGGTGTTTCCCAGTGTTGGGTTGTGGTTGGAAGGGCATCCGCTGCGTAAAACATATGCTGGATAAGTTGGCAGTTCATTCCGCTGTGGTGACCTCTGATCAATAAAGGGACCAATCCGAACAGAAAATGAATGAATGAATGAATTCTTGTTTCTAATTCTTGGACATGCATGACTAAAGAGACGATTTAAGATTCAGATCTTAGGAAATGCTATCTTTAGCATGTCAATTCCTTAATTGCAAACTGCCATTAAACTGCCAAGTCACGACTCCTGTCATGAACGCACACCAATTAGACAACTGTAGACAACAATATAACACTACAGTCATTCACCAGTGAGAAAACATTATAGCACTTTAGAATACTACAATTTCAAACTGAAAATCTTTTTGAAAAACAAAAATAAATCTAGCAGGTTTTGGTTGTGCAGCAAGTAAAACCTGTCAGTGTGTAATAATATTCCTTGCATGCAAGTATTTCCACAATGATCCACTGATACTGTATAGAGACCAACATTTTGTCCAACACAAGAGTAGTTGACACAGGCTAGTAGGGTACTCAAATTACAGATTACACAAATGAGCACATGACATCGCCACTCTGTTGCATGGCTGCCATATTCTCCATAGCTGGATATCCGCTTGTTAAGTTGTGATGTATGAAGTACTGTTTCCAGGTCCAAGCCACTACTTATTTAAACGGAGAAAATATTTGTTTATGATCACTTTTTAGTCATATCACACATTAAAGTGAATTTTATAAAAATCATGGTGTACACTACAGTCTCTGGACATACTGCATCATAGACACCAATATCTCAACAATATACGTATAATGAATCACTCTCTGACCATCTGATATTATGCATAAAATATATATATACGGGATGCAACAATACAGTTAGCTTACAATTTAATACATACCTCGGTTTTTTAACACGGTTTTCGATTCGGTTCAGTGATGGCTTGACACATAAGTGTTTTTTTGTTGTTGTTGTTATTCTATGCTTAGGCAATAGGAACAGTAAGAGGTTAAGGAGAAAAAAATGAAAACGATTTATTGCAATACTCCTTTATTTTACTTCAAAGCCAAAAAAGCCACTCGTTCCTAGTGTATTGTATAATAAAAAAAAATTAACACCGAAATCTCACAGCTGCTGGTAGCCCATGTACAAACTGGGGAACATAAATTCCTACATTTTGAAAATAAACATGCATGTGAAGTTAATAAACATAAATTGACCATTTCAAATAAACATATTTGTACTTCAGTAAACAAAAATAAACCGTCTTAATTAAACTTAACACTGCCTTGTTATCTTTATGTGTCTCTCGGAACCAGTTGGCTATGTTTGCTTGAAGGATTCAGCGAGGGATTGTTGTTTTTTGGAGGATTTTGTTACCCTCTCTGCTGTCCTGCCTTCAGACAGTGATATTTCTGGGTGATGGCGCCACAGATGTGCAGTCATGTTGGAAGTGTTTCCGTTCGATTAGTCTATGACGTTACGTGTAACCGAAATGTCCCCACACCGTGAATTTGAAAGACACAGGCGCTTCCTCGTACTGTTGCCTCACTTCACCGCTGCTCGCCATGTTAAAGTGTGGAATGATGGTTGAGCACCACCTAACTTTAGAGCATAGTGATTAAATATTTACTCGCGGGGAGGAGTTTCCTCATCTCAGCTCGTAGACTTAGGGCGTACTCACACTATGTACAGTTGCATTGAACTGGGCCAAAGCACACTTGTCCCCCCTCCCGTCTCCCCCGACGGCCCACACTCGCATTATTTGGGCCTGAGCACGCTTACGTCGTCGATGATGCGCTGTTCAGTAAACGCTTTCGCTCAGCGCAGTCGAGATTTCTTTAGTTATATCGTTTAAGTCCAGGGCTTAACATTAACTTTTTTGATCACCAGCCACTGTGGCTAGTAGATTTCCAACATTACTAGCCACTCAGCATTTTCACTAGCCACAATTTTCTTGTTGGGAAAATATATTTTATATGCATAAATTTGACTTTGACATGCTAAAATGACTTGATTTAGATGTGTTATGTCCACAAGCCTTCTCATTCATTTAACTTCTTGTGTGTATTGTGTAGCTTGCTCAGTGTGCATGAGCAAATGGGTTGTGTCGCAATGCAATCAGTTTTTATTTCACATGACTTTTCAGGGCTCAAAATTAAGGATTTACCAAATTTATCTCTGACCACACAAGTATTTCTTAGTCACAATTTTTTAATGTGTCAAAACAAGGAAAATATAACTGTATAGGTGCACTTTTTAATTCAACAAAACCTTTCTTTAAAAAAACATTACATTTAAAAAAATTATTATTGTCATGTATCTAAAATAAGCACAGTAATCTGTCCTGGCTAAAAGTCCCAGATCAGCAGTTAACATAAGCGGGGAGTAATCTCCCATTAAAGCAATGTTATTATAGAGAAATATAATTAAACCATATTAACAAAAATAACTGTAAGCAAAATAAAGCAGGTGAAACATACCGTGTTTGATAATGAAAGGATAATCACGCGCACGGTTAATATAAGCCTGTAAATGAAAGCAGTGGCCGCAGCTGCTTACAAAAGAATGTGTATTTTTGTTTTAATCTTGAGCTCTTGAAAGCAGCAGGACTGTGGGTGCACGATCATCGCTCTTTGTCCAGTCTATTTCAAAGGGAACCGATCGCACCAGTTGCGCTTCCTCTAGGCACGGTGACAGTTGCTTCGCGCAAGTAAACGGGAGCGCGCGCGCTTATTAACAGTGAGTGATCATCCTCTCGTTCGGTATTTACCTGCTTTCTGCTCGCGCGTACAGTTATTTTTGTCAGTCGTGTTGCTTCTCGATTCTAAGATCACATTTGCATGAATATTGGGCCACGCTTATTTTCAAACCCTGCTAAAACTACAATTTAAAAATGATTGGAGGTGGAGGTGGAGGTGGAGGTGTCTGTCTTACCCGCCAGAGCTGAAATCTACCCGCATTTGGCGGGTTGGCGGGTGTTAATGTAAAGCCCTGTTTAAGTCGTTTGATATGCGGTGACATGCAGTCAAATATTTCGCCAAACAGATCAGCCACTTTTGACGCTCATAAACTCCTCCTGCTGCAGGAATTAGGAGGTTTGCTGAAGGTGCAGCTATTGTGCAGTGAGGGGTTTGCGTCTTTAATAAACTACGACAGTTTACGTTCATTGAACAGTACAATTGATTAATTAATCTATATCAAACAGTCCCTTAAAAGTCACGTCTCGCTTTCAGTTTCGGGTTTAGGCACGCTTGCACTCACACTGCAAGCGTACCGCGCCTGAGCCCAAGTGAACCGTGCTCAGGCCCACTTCTTCCAACCGGCCAGGGCCGGCCAAGTGAACCGTACCTGAGCCCGGTTCAGAGCACTCATACTTCTCAAACGATCTGGGAAATGGGCCTGGGCATGGTTCGGATAGCATAGTGTGAGTACGCCCTTACAGGCACACACAAACTGTCAATTCAGAGAGAAATAAAACGCACATAAATTATTTAAACGTAAAACTAGGGCTGGACAATAATTCGATATCAATATATATCGCGATAGAATTTTTTTCAATAACGATGATATGATATTTAAACCCATTTCCGATATTTCTATATAAATTTGCATATATATAAATATATATATTATTATTTATATAAGATCTTATACATGTATCACTTGTCACTGAATGACGTTCAGTGCTCAGCCGTCAGAAAGAGCGTGATCTGATGTCACTTACGTGATGACGAACAACACAGACACGCTGCCAGCGCTCAGCACAGCAGGTGGTTAAGCTGCGCCGCAGAAAGTTTTAGCTACAAAATGAGTGCTCTGAATACAGATGCGAATGAACAAGCTTCTACAAGTAAGAATGCAGACGAAATAGTTGATAAGAAAGGAAAGACTAATGTAACAGTGGCGGCTGGTGTTAAAAAATTTGGGGGGGGCGCAAACACCAGAAAAAAATCTAACTGTTGGTAAAGTAAGAGTGTAAAAGCCATTTTTCAGGTGATGTATCAAAAAACAAAAATATGACTAAAGCATATAATAACTGCATCACAAATCAGTTTATTTTAGTTCAATTTGGGTTTATTATCAGTAATGAAGTAATCAAGGTAATCAGTAAACACACACACACACACACACACACAAACAAATGTTGCCTAATCACTGGCCAGTAGCACTACTTGAAAATAAATTATGCTCTCCTTTTTTATTTCTGGCTTGCAAATTTCTCAATAACCGTTAAAGTCAGTCATCTCAGTCACCAGTGTCTTCTCTATTGACAGCATAGCCAATGCATTCAGCCCAATGACTGTATAAAATAGATTCAGGCTCTCTTGCGTCATGCTGTTTGAAACAGCAAACACGGAAATAGTAAAAGGTATGACTTACATGAACCTGCCGGTCCTAAGCGGACTCGATTGCAGGGGGGACCCGATTTCTCATGACACCGGCCAACTCCGTTTGTCATAACAAGTGCTGGAAAAGCCCCGAGTATTCGCACGCTCGCCATCACTTGACTACTTGTGAATTTGCAAAGACGGTCGATCTGGTCCAAGCTTCTTGATTCTTTTTTTTTTTCTTCATCCAAACGCCTTGTGAACGGATATCTTTGCAAAGATACAACGGCATTTTCCTTCATCTCGAGAAATTGCATTCTAAGCTCTTTGGTGAGAATGGTCCAATAACATAAGGCCAATCATATAAAAACAAATATGATTCGGCCAATTAGAGCTTATCGTCATATCACGTGCATTGCAAAAGTTTGTGTACCTACATAGACACTCATTAGTCCGGCGCCCCGCACACATATAAAAAAATATTGTTCATACTTTTTTTTTTTCAATAAATGTTAGTATGACTACAATAAATGTTAGAATGTTATAATTAAATCAATTTATTTTGTTAATATTTGTGATAATAAACATTAACATATTAAAGGGGTCTAACTTGAAGGGGGGCGGCGCCCCAGCGCCCTCTATTGACCAGCCGCCACTGTAATGTAGTGGTGTGGAAGTGGTTCGGCTTTTTCAGTTCCGATAAACTTAGTTTCGGTGTTCTGCAAAGTGTGCCAGAGAGTGTAGACTAGGGGCGGCAACACATCAAATCTGTTTCACCATTTGAAGCAGTTCCACCCGATAAAACATACTGAGAGTCAGAGTTCAGTAAAGTTAGCAACAGATTCGTAGATTCGTATTTTCCGGATTAATAACTCGTCATGACCGAAACATCGTTCCTACACAAATAGCAGATTTTTTCAACTGTCGCAATGTATACAACCACCTACAACCTTATTTTCCTAAAAATGAGCTTTCCTACGCGCTGGACGCATTATATTGATCTCTATGCGCAGGCGGCAAAAAGACCGATCCTTAGGGACCGTCTACAAAGAGCAAAACGCAAAAACCAATACTACAAAAGCTGTCAATAACTTCCCCCTAACTCATTATACTGCCATCAAACTCAGATCACACGTCACTGCTGTCCTGCTGGTTAGACTACAACACTTATTTTTCTAAAAAACTATTTTGCATATTTTTTATGATTTTTTATTATAAAAATATTTAATAACTTTACTGTAAATTACTGTACTCTCACCAAATTCAGTTCACACATCACTGCTGTGCTGCTGGTTATACTACAACAATTATTTTTCTAAAAAACTATTTTGCATATTTTTTATGAATTTTTATTATCAAACATATTCAATAACTTTACTGTAAATTACTGTACTCTCACCAAATTCGGATCACACGTCACTGCTGTCCTGCTGGTTAGACTACAACACTTATTTTTCCAAAAAAACTGTTTTGGACATTTTTTATGAATTTTTATTATCAAACATTTAATAACTATACTGTGTAGGAACAATGTTTCGGTCATGAGTTATTGATCCGGAAAATACGAATCTGCGAATCTGTTGCTAACTTTACTGAACTGAGAGAGTCAGAAGATAAGGCAACATAAAGGTTTAAGCCAACCTTAAATTGCACTCAAATTGCTCTCCTGCAACATAGGTCACCGTGGATCGTTCGTTATTAACAGCAGATTCAGCTTATTTACATATACAGGAAAAAGAACAAAAACAGTGTCACTTCAGCCTAAACAGCAGCTATGTTGTGTGTACTTAGCGCTTTTCTTAACACTGTGCAAAAACAGCATCTACTGTGCCTGGATTCGGGCGATTCCGCCTCGCCTCCAAAACACGGCTGGCTGCACTAAATGAGCGTTCGCGCGAACCGCTTGTTGCAGGAATGCACAAGCTTCTTCTTGCAAGGCGCTGCAGTCGTGTAAATAAGCGATCTTGTTTCTCCCAGAACGATAGTAGATTTCCCTGATGACTCCTCTAACTGAAGTTAGCACCGAACTCTTGCACTTCATCCATTATTTTGGGCGTCTCTCATCTTCACATTCTGCGAAGTCCACTCTCTGCTTTTTTGCTGGTCAACTGCTATGACCCGCGACCCACCCGCAATTAATCAATGTATTTTTTTATTACCCGACCGACCCGCGGATTATCCGCAGCGCCCGCGGATTTAACCGCCATCCGCGCAACACTATTACACACACACTATTTAAGCACCTCAGGCACACTCAGTCATTTTGAAGCCTTGTTACTGCCACGTACATTAATGACCATTTTCCTTGTTTATGGCGTCACTCTTGTTTTGGTTTTTTATCTGTTTCATTGTTTATGATTGTTTGCTGCCTGCCTCGACCCATAGATTACCCTTGACATTGTTGTTTGCTCATGTTTTGATCCCTGTCTGTCTGACCATCCTTCTTCATAATAAGCATGCTGCACCTGCATCCTGCACACCTCAATTGTATGTTCCCGTATGTTACAGTCAGGTTTAGGCTGCCTATCATAATGTTCATAAGTGTAATGTTCGGCATAAACATTTTATTTGGACAAACATTTTTTTTTTTTGTCCTACACCTTAACCAGAATATAAAAATACATATGAATGTATTTGGATCACTCACTTTAATCAATATTATCTAAATGTGAATAGACAAGTTTGAGCTGTAGGACATTTCAGCTGTTTTTGCTGCCTGTGCCTTTAATGCAAATGAGCCATTTCTTCCCACCCACCATTCGCATGTGTGTGTCAGAGCCATAGAGGTCGCTCTGATAGGTTTAGCCTTCACCTGCTTCGTCTCACGTAAATAAACAGTACAGTGACAGACAAGAATGAAGCAGATCTCCCTTACTATATGAAGAACTTTCCCAATGGTTATTTGATGCATTTGTTGTGGAGTTAATTCAAGCCTTTCTGCAACGATGAGTCACACACAATGTCAATATAATGCACCCAGACACACACACACACACACGTTTAGCTTTGCACTGTATTGCACAGCAAATGTGACAGGAGAATACACGTTAAAATCCACTGCTGTATGGATATCCGTTATGTTAATGTACAAAATAAATTTGATTTAAATCCATAAACCGGTATTGATGCATCTTCTTTTATAATCTTACTGAAACTATGCAGCTGTGGTGATGAATTACATAGCGATTTAACTGTCTTTTCATTATTACAAACATGCACTGTTTTAAAATCATTTTAAACTTGTAAAACTCATTCACAAGGTGCAGATGATCACAGAGAGCTGAACAGCTTTTTTAATCCCAGTTGCTTTGTGCAAGTCCTGGCCTGTGGATATGATTATACTGTGGAGATCATGTTAATACGTGGCTGTCAATCAATTCGGTGGGCGGCGAAAACTGCACTTCTACATTATGTTCCAGTGGGCCTCAGAATTGCATAATATGACTGTGGACACACTATACCTGCACAGTTCTGTCCAAACAGCTTACAAAAGTAGATTTTCATAATAGGTGTCCTTTAACTGCTTTCAATGTGACTAATAAATACGCAACTACTAAAACATAGTAAACACTATACAAACAGCTGTCATATTGACAGAAACATTATCTCGATTTTGACAATTTCAAATGGTCGGTCGTAAATGTTGCTCCATCTCAAAAAGCATGTGCTGGATGTTTACTAGAACTGACTTTACTGACAGAATGTACATAAACAATCACCCTTGATTAATCACCCAGCCTTTCTTTGAGAATAAAAAAACCCTTTACAAGCAAAACTAAATTAATAACCCATAACTCCTGATGTTACAATGTGGTCTTATGAAGTAAAATCAATCAATATGTGTAACTTAAAAAAACATTTATTGTTTATATGATTTATTAAACACTGTATGGATATGAGTAGAAACAAAGTCAAAATGTTGCAAAAAAGTTTGTGTTACAAATCAGTGTATTTATAATTAAGTCAATACATTAAAATAATCTGGTAAGAAATACCAGTTTGTAATATCAGGTAGAACAAAGAAGCCATTTTGTACAGCTAAAAATAGCTCAAAGCTCAAAGCCAGAAATTTAGAAATGTCACTGCTTATGATTATGGGAGGAAAAAACAGGTTGATACATGAAATGTTAGTAAACAACACCATGTTTCCTTCATTTTCACATTTCACTTTAAATCACAACAGCTGAAGTAGATTTAATTTAACTGTGTAGGAGAATTTTTGCGCTTTATCTTGAATTTGGAAAGATTTGTTGACAGCCCTTGTACATTTACAACAAAATTTATAACAATTACTTTCAGTTCCTTAGCATTTGGACAAATTATTAATTTCTAATAAAAAAAAAATCACAATGTATAAGCAATTTCTTATTAAAGTTGAATGTACTGATGTTCGTAATGCTGCTACAACCATTGAGCATATACTTAATAGTGAACTATTGTTACTATACACTAAAATTAAGTGTTCCATATTACCAAGCAGTTAAGAAAAGCAAAGTTATACTGAACAACTATACTGTATAACTATAAACGAGTAGCAAATTGTATATTACATTTTTTCTCAGATACACAGATTCAATTTGCTGTTCCATTTGCAAGCAATTTGCTTAAAAATGTAATGACACCCTTTAATAATTAAAATCAAGACAATATCACATTTTGGCAGAATAACAACAAACATAAATCATTTTTAAAAGCCTGGGCACTGGTATCACATTCATTACCGGCCAGCGAATTAATTATGAGTGCATTAATTACCAGCCTGCTAAGGCATGAAAATGGACAGCTGCCAGAAGTCACAGGTATCATTTAGGCTTTGCACTTTCATCCTGCACATTTCTAAAATCATTTTGGTGCTACTTACATATTTATGAACAATCTGACGATTCATTTGAACATACATATTTTCTAAAAAAGCATTCTAAAAAATTCCAAACTCTTGTGACACTTTTTTCTACTGTAGAAAGCATACACAGACAGATAATTATATATTTTTCAGAACATTGGGTTATATAGAACACGGAACACCACTGAGTTTCATTGTTTGGACACACAGAAAAACACAAACTCTGGCACAATTGAAAAATAAATAACACAAAATTGTGTTCAACATAGGGCTGTCACGATACTGGAATTCAATACCAATCAGTACAGGAATTTTAAAAACGTTCATTTCCCGCAAACCTTTGAGCGCTGTGGAGCACGTTCTTAAACAGCGCTGATTTGCCATTGTGTTCATGTGCTCAACAGTAATTGGCCATGAAGGTCATCGGTTTACCGAACTCACCAATGTTTACTGCATGTACAGTTGAAGTCAGAATTATTAGCCCCCCTGTTTATTTTTTTCCCCAATTTCTATTTAACGGATAGAAGATTTATTAAACACATTTCTAAACATAATAGCTTTAATAAATCATTTCTAATAACAGATTTATTTATCGTTGTCATGATGACAGTAAATAATATTTGACTAGATATTTTTCAAGACACTTCTATATACAGCTTAAAGTGACATTTAAAGGCTTAACTAGGTTAATTAGGTTAACTAGGCAGGTTAGGCTAATTAGGCAAGTTATTGTATAATGATGTTTGTTCTGTAGACTATCGAAAAAATATATAGCTTAAAATGAGCTAATAATTTTCACTCTAAAATGGCTTATAAAAAAATTAAAAACTGCTTTTATTCTAGCCAAAATAAAACAAACGAGACTTTTTCCAGAAGAAAAAATAATATCAGACATACTGTGAAAATTTCCTTGCTCTGTGAAACATCATTTGGGAAATATAAAAAAAAAATTAAATTCAAAGGGGGGCTAATAATTCTGACTTCAACTGTACGTAACCACAGATACAGGGACACTGGCTCATTTTAAAGCTGCGATTCATCAGCAGATCGCTCGTATGTCAGCTTATAGACAAACCAGCTGATCGACGTGACTTTAAAGCCCTCCACTGTCCCTGTATCTGTGGTTACACTCAGTAAACGGCAGTTAGTTCGGTGAACCGATGACCTTCAAGGCCAATCACAGTCATTTCTATTGAGCATGTGATCACAATGGCAAATCAGCGATGTTTAAGAACGTGCTCCACAGCGCTCAAATGTTCGCAGGAAATGGACGTTTCTAAAATTTCAGTACAGATTGGTTAGTATCGTAACAACCCTAGTTCAATAGAAGAAAGTCCGTTATACAGATCTAGAATGACATGGCAGTAGGATGCTGCATTCATATTTGTCTAGGAGTATGCATGTATTGCATTTTAATGAAAAACTCTGTTAGATAAAATTTAGATTAAATTTTTGGTAAAAAATAAAATAAGGTGGCTCATTTTTAGTGAGATTTATTTAAAAATATAAATTTTAATTGTTGTCACTCTAACAGGTTTGTTCTGTATAAACCTTACCGAAAACAACATTTAAAAAATCATACAATTCAGTCTGTACGCGAAAAAGAACTAAAAAAAATAGGTAACACTTTACAACTACACACTGTGGATCATTTATTAAGAATTAGCAAATAGTTAATTGATTATTTGTTAAGCATTAACTCTAAATTAATAAATTTTAGTAAGCGGTTTATAAATACAGCTGCAAAAGCTGTATTCTTAAACTAAAAGCACATTTATAATGTGCTTAATGATTGTGTTTTCATATTTTGTTAATGATTCATATCTTATAACTATATTAAGTATTGCATTATAAACAAACCAGTTATTTAAGAATAGTTGGTGGTTTTTAAGATCATTAAAAATGTGTAATTAAATATTTATATATCTTATTATTCAGGCCTATAATAATTACATGTTACTTTGTTTGTTAATAACTGCTTTATTAGGTCAACGCCATCCAGTTTTGTGACCTAATCTAAAGTGAGGACTATTTATGCTTTGTAAATCCCATACACGACAATTAAAGGCTCAGTTATATTGTAAACAGGAAAAATAAAGAAAATAAATGACTTTATCAATTTCTATTCATTTGAACATATACACAAATAGAACTAACAAATGAAAAATAAATCTTTGCAAAATAAATTTACTGTGCAGTTTAAACATCAATAAATTGCATTGAAATGTTGCAGTATAATATATTGTTTTAAAAATTAAATTAATAATATATTATTATATTGTTGTTGTTTTATCCAGTTTTATGTTGTACTTTGGCACTGCTGTTATTCAGCAATGTTTAAACTGCACAGTAATTTATTTTTTTGGTATGATTGCAAAGATTTATTGTTCATTTGATACTAAGCCTTTGTCATTTATAAGGTATTTATATAGTCCTCGCTTTAGATTAGTTCACAAAACTGGATGAAGTTGAGATAATAAATCATTTATTAACATACAACGTAAAATTATTATTATATGCCTGAATAATAAGACATATAAATGTTAGTTTGAATAGTTTATTAATCATTTACGTATCCGTTCTTAATGATCTTTAAAAAAGCACCAACTATTCTTAAATAACTGGTTTGTAATTAATGCAACACTTAATTTACTAATTAAAATGAATCATTAACAAACTATGAAAACACAATCATTAAGCACATTATACATGTGCTTTTAAGTCAAGAATATAACATCTGTAGATGTAGTTATAAACTGCTTACTAATGTCTATAAATGTAGAGTTAATGCTTAGCAAAAAACGAATTCACTATTTCATAATGCTTAATAAATGATTCATAGTGTGTAGTTATTATAAAGTGTTACCAAAAAAGATAGTCTTTAATTATTCATTGCTCTATCGCCTGCATGTTCTTTTTAAAAACACCACACTCTGAGAATGTTTCTCTGTACAATTTATTTCTATTGATATTTTGGGGTGTTTTTGTAAGTCTCTGAATGCATTTGCATTATTGTCTGGAAATGCTGATTGGTGCTACATTTATAGAGGTGAGGAAATTGTCACGTTGCAAACCTACACCCCTTCATTTCACATTTACAAATACCTCAACCTGTTAAAAGCCAAGGCACTGTTTTCTCATCAAAATCAAAACGTGATAATTGCTGTTATAACGTATTTACAATAACAGTTCAATTTCAAGTGTTGCTCTCATTATAAACGGAAAATGTAGGAAATATCTTATGTGAATTCAAAAAGGCAAAATAAAACATATGGAAAGCCAACTTAAAATCTCTAAATCACACTTTAAAGCAACTGCAATTTATCCAGCTACAGCATGATACATATTCACTACATTATGACTACAAAAAAAATAGTTTTTTAGCTTCGACTTGCTTGCTTCCCCCAAAAAAAAGAAACACTGCTGTCTGTAACAAATTCATTATGTAGATCATTTGTTCAGTAAAGTCACTTTGGATAAAAGTATCTGCTAAATGACAAAATGTACAAGTACATTCATTTAAATTCATTTCCATTTTCGATTAGAAGGCTTTTAAATGAAACCATTCCAAATAAGAAGTATATTGTAATGACTTGCACTATGCCTTTAGCTTAGTCTCACATAACTTTTCTGTAGAGCTTTCCAAATGTTCGGCCCAAGAATGCTTTAAGGGTTGTATATAAAAAACATGACCCATTTGACAAACTGTAGGGGATTGTGGTGATTTGTAATCTACAATGATCCTCGGGATATCATTTTATGTTTTATATATATATATATATATATATATATATAATCATATCAGTAATCGAATTATTTGCCTTAATCTAAATAAGACAATAATATGGTTAAGGTGTTAATATGATTTGCTTTTTTAATGATCTTTTCATGCTCCCGTTTTACATGTTATAGCACATAGATCAATTATTGTCATTGCGTCACCAGCTATCCATGTTTTCTCCGAAGTTTCATGCAATTTCGCATGTTTCATTTATTTTTCGACTTTAACTGCAGTTCGGCAGTTTTACTTTAATTTCATTCATGCCCCCTTGACAAACTGAGGTACTGGATGTAAGTATAAAGCAAGGACTGGTGGGAGAGTGTTGTTTTGATGAAAATTGATACCGCACGCCGAATGGGAAAAAAACCCTCTGCAATTTATGATGTGTGTGTCTGTGGTCCTTAACTGACTCGGTAGGTGCAGAGAATAGTGTGAAACAGCCGTGTGTATGGAATATCCTGTCGCCAGATGCAACGACAAGTCCTACATGACAGTCATAGTTTGATTGCAGTGTTTACAGTACATGTTTGTATTGTACGTTGGCCGGGAGAGCTTAGCGTGCTTCAATTTAAGAAAACACATGCAATTACAAAAAATTTCAGCAAATTAAGAAAAGATCTTCATCCGTTTGAAAGCATACGTGCAGCAAATCCTCACAACGCAAACACATTAAAAAAAACACGCTGCATTTTCTTACAATGCAAAGAAATTATTAAAACATGCGTGCAGCATTTTCTCACAACACTTGCAAAACATCACAACACAATGGAAATGTTTCAAGTGGACCCAAAAACATGATGGACGCAGCTGCCGTGACTATTGCTCAGTGATGTTGTAGGTGATCTTTGAAAGATGAGTTTGTTTGTTTATTTTAACATCCTGATTCCCTTGCCTTTTGTATTTTATTAGCCTAAATAGCCATAACTTAATAGTCTGTCAGTCACGTTTTAGGGTCCTCTTGAAACATTTCCATTATGTTCCATGCTATTGGAATTTGTTGTGAGAAAATGCAGCACGTTTTTAAAATTGTGCTTTGCGTTGTGAGGATTTGCAGCACATCTTTCCTTAATTTGCTGGCGTTTTTTGTAATTGCATGTGTTTTCTTAAATTGCAGCATTTTAAGCTCTCTTGGCCACCGTAGTATTGCACTTCAATAATGCGACTAAAATAGGCATATTCCACATGTCTTGATTCGATTTCTGTTTAGTTCAATTATGACCTTAGTCGGATTAAGGCCATCAAAAATCACTGTTTTATGGTAGACTCTTAATCAGAGTATTGTCTTAATCGGATTAAAATCGGATTATTGATGTCCATGTAAACATACACTCTCAGAAATAAAGGTACGCGAGCTGTCACTGTGGTGGTACCTTTTCAAAAGGTACAAATTTGTACCTTAAAGGTCCATATTAATACCTCAAGGGTACATATTAGTACCTAAAAAGTACAAAAGTGTTCCTCTTAAAATTTGTAGGTACTAATATATACTTTTGAGGTACCAATATGGACCCTTTAAGTACAAATGTGTACCTTTTGAAAAGGTACCACCACAGTGACAGCTCGCGTACCTTTATTTCTGAGAGTGTACACAACAACAACAAAACAATGTGCTCTCAGGTTAATTTATGCTCTTTTCCAAAATTCATAATTCTCTATGGCTTGATACAGGCACCACATCTGACATCCTAAATGTTTAAATTGGCAAGAAGGTAATAAGCGAGTAGTTAAATAGCATGAATGATTCGGACTGCTGAACGAGTGATCCGGACTGCTGAACGAATCCCTGGCACTGCCCTTCCTACACTTCAAGAACTGTACTCTTCCAGAGTGAGTAAAAGGGCTCGCAAAATCACTCTGGACGCCTCGCACCCAGCACACTACTTGTTCAAACTGTTACCGTCTGGTCAGCGCTACAGAGCACCAAGTACAAAAAATGCCAGACACAAGAAAAGTTTCTTTCCTCAGGCCATCTACCTCATGAACAGTTAAATATTTTCCTACTGTGCAATAAACGTGCAATACTTTTACATACGCACTTGTAAACAGCACCTTATAACAATATACAGTACAATGCAATAATTTCTCCATTCGCAGAAATCACCTTATAACCTGTATATTTACATCTGTACATCAATTCAACATCCAGATCTTTTTGACTAACTGCATCTCTGTTTAATGCTTATCACCTTTTTTCTTTTCTCATATTTAATTTTATGTTGTCACTTGTCACATTATGTACACTGGAAGCTTCTGTTGCCAAAACAAATTCCTTGTGTGTGTGAAGCACACTTGGCAATAAAACTGATTCTGATGAATTCAGACTAACTAAAGTGTTACCTAAAGCAAAAATAATTTTACTTCAAGTAACAAAAATGTAAAGTAAACTGTTGTTCAAAAACTCTACTGCACACTTTACCCGTTTAAAAAATATATTTTTAATGAAAACAATAACATTAAAGTAAAGAAAAATTTATCAAACAGAATCAAAATATGATAACGCAGGTTCTTAAATAAACTGATCACTTAATCACAAATAGCACCAGATAAAATGCTCTCTGAAAAGGAAAATATGAAGAAAAGCATCAGATATACTGAATGAGTATAAAAGAACAGGAATTCCACTGCTCACCACACATGCGTCACAACATTTGAGAGAGAGAATAACTGATAAATTGAAAAACACCCTATGAGTAAACTCAAAGATTGATCCATAGAGATGCCACCTTATCGTCTAGCGGCACAAAAACATTACCTGGAGTGCCAGTAATTTTCTGATGGAGGCCTAAATGATTGTGCCAAGTGTAGAGGCGGTGGGAGCCACTTGTTACGGTATTGTCTGATGGCAAATGGATGACTCCATTCCTATTCAGAATATGTTTCTCCCAGTTTGTTAATGAAGACTTCTGGGACGACGGAGTGGAAGAAAGAGAAAGAGTCTCAAAATCTCCACACACAAAAAACATAAAATAAAATAAGGACTTGAATTTAATTGGTATAGACTGTAAAGTGGAGTGAAGTAGGATAGAAGCAGCTCGCTTCAAGGCCATTTGAATTTGTGCCTGGGCTGTCGAGACTGTGAAATATTAATTGGTTGTGGGTGAGTGGGAGCAAATGGCAGTTTCTGAAGGCGGCTACCAGAGTAAAGAGAAAAATCACACGCTTGGAAAGACATATCATGTAGCGGCGCAGACGTGATCATGGAATGGTCAGGTTCATCTGGACATTGAAGCTTCCTGTGATTCAGAGGAGATAAAGTACAGTGAGGTGTTATTGTGCAGTAGACGGTGCTTTTCCTCCTCCTGAATGGTTTGCTCACTTGAGCGCTTTCAACACTGCTATTTTACATTACGTTCCTGACTTTGTTTGAAAAGAACAAGAAAACATCAAGGGAACTATACATTGAGGTATATGGTAAAACTTTGCAAAAAGCATCGAAGAATAAGTGACTAAATGAAGTGAGAAACTGAGACTAGTTAAAATGCAAGTGCTTCACAAGGTCAGTGTTGTGATGCTGTTTTATGTCAAATGTTTCCTTTAGTGTTTTTTTCTAGTGCAATTACATAAAGCATGCACACAAACATTTTTAAGGTCGTACTCACACTATGTACAGTTGCCTTGAACCGGGCCAAAGCACGCTTGTCCCCCCTCCCGTCTCCCCCGATGGCCCGCACTCACATTACATTCGGGCCTGGGCGCGCTTCCGTCACCGATGACGCGCTGCTCAGTAAGCGCTCTCGCTCAGCACAGTGGAGATTTCTTTAAGTTAAGTTATATCGTTTAAGTCGTTTGATATGCGGTGACACGCAGTCAAACATTTCGCCGAACAGATCAGCCATTTTTGACGCTCATAAAGTCCTCGTGCTGCAGGAATTAGGAGGTTTGCTGAAGGCGCAGCTGTCGTGCAGTGAGGGGTTTGCGTCTTTAATAAACTATGACAGTTTGTGTTTATTGAACAGTACGAATGATTAATTAATCCATATCAAACAGTCGCTTAAAAGTCACGTCTCGCTTTCAGTTTCGGACTCGGGCGCGTTTTGCACTCACACTGTAAGCGTACCGCGCCAAAGCCCAAGTGAACCGCGCTCTGGCACACCTCTTCCAACCGGGCCAGGGCCGGCCAAGTGTACCGTGCCTGAGCCCGATTCAGAGCACTCACACTTCTCAAACGATCCGGGAAACGGGCCTGGACTCGGTTCGGATAGCATAGTGTGAGTACGCCCTAAGCTTCACCAAAATTGGTTTGTGTTAATGTACAAATGTGCTGGGTTCCACACATTCGATTTGTGTTGGGACAACATATAGCAATTAAGTAACAGTAACTTATTAGTTTTTACTAATTTAAGTGGATTGAACATGAAACAATTAAGCTGTCCATCAGAAAAAGCACAAAATATGTGTTGTTTCAGCTTATTTTATATAATTAGCTTGAAACAAACAATACAATTTAGCATGATCACACAAGCCAAAATAAGATTTTCATTTCATTGACTACAATTTGGTACACTGAATGATGTATTGTCTTTACTAATATTGATATAGTGGTTTCTGAATCACAGATTTTCCCAGTGTTGGGTTGCGGCTGGAAGCGCATCCGCTGCATAAAACATGCTGGATAAGACTAAGCCGGAAAAAAAAGAATGAATCAATGAATGAATCACAGATCATGTCAGGATAATCAAGCTGTATGATGGACAGATGTTATTCTGCATGCTGAATGTGAGCTACATCACTGAGAACTCTTAGGCAAAAGCATCAGAAAGGCCCTTTGAAAAAAAACAGGTACTGCCTCACTTAGGCCCCGTTTACACTAATACGTTTTAATTTTAAAACGGCATTTTAGAATGAAAACGATCCGTGTCCACGCAAGCGTTTCACCCAGCGTTTCTGAACAGCTCTCTGTCTACATTAAAATGGTGAAAACGCACATCACATGACCACACACACTCTCTGGCATGCACTGCTGGATCTACCGCTGGATCTAATCTCACTATATTTGTTAAACGTGATATTTAATTCATCTTGTTGTCTATATCTAACAACATATTCCCCGACTTTGGTCTTTTGAATCTATTACTTGTTCTCAGGTGACGTACTTTGGCTGAGCGCAAAGATAAGTTAATAATTAATGTAACCACATAGACTGATTCTGCACATTGACTGATTGCTTGCTTTTATTTCCTATATTGTATAAACTTATTGTTTGTTATACTTTATGGCCATTATTGATTATTAAAACTGATATTCAATGAAAGAGAGGGTATTTTCGTATTTTCAATGAAAATGAAAGGAGACAGTAATGTTATAGGCTCCGTTTTGTTATGAAGATGACGGTCATATTATGCAGCTACATGACGCCTCAACATTTTTGATGTCTGTTAAGTTGCTAATATCAAAATGAAAATAGGCAGTTCCTCACATCATGTTTTCATTTTATTGTTAAGACAGTGAAAGAGAATAGCTAGGGTGATGTGAATGAGGTTCTACAGTACACTGTTGCCTTTGAAGATTCACCCGACGTGTCCTCGCAAGTATGTTTTCCATATCAAACTTGCGAAGTCTGAACTTACTAGGAGAGGATGCAGGACTGAACTGTGTACTTAAAATTGAGGGAAAAGTCCCAATCAGGCAGGCGAATGTCTGCAGCCCACCTCTGTTTTTAGATGTCTTCGTTTTCCCCCATCCACACTGAGACGGAGCAGCAGATTTTTAGAATGAAAACGGCCTCTCCAGCGTTTTCAAAACGCTCTGTTTTTGGGGCTCGAAATCTCCGGCGTAGTGTGGACGGATGGCGTAACTGTAGACAAAACTTATCAGTTTTAAAACTAAAACGTATTAGTGTAAACGGGGCCTTAATGTATTGTCTACCGCTGAACAGAAACTTGGCATAAAGGTATGTGAATGTTCTAATCACTGTGAGCCTTTTTTCTTGATTATTTATGTTGTGGAGTAAGTTGTAAATAAACTAAATACACAAAGAAACTCATGGTCTAGTTCTCCTCATTTACAGTACTCTCAGTCACACACACTGATGGCTCATTAAAGGGTCGCTCTTTCACTGTCAATGAATTGCCCATCAATATTCATGACAAGGACTGCCACGCACTGTTTTTCAAACAAAAAAGTGTCTTGGCATATGTAAATCAATATATTGTTTGAAGTGAATGAGTAAATGGGGTGATTTTCAGATCATTTCGTGGCAAAAATGCTAACCTTTATCAATTAGTTAGCAAAAGCTGTATATATCTACATATTTACTATCTGTTTTTTTATCTTATTTCGGTGACTTGAAGTAAAAAAAACATATCCCTATTTATCTAAAAAAATACAATACATACATGCTGCTTGAATATTATTGTTGCACAGTTTGTGCTACATACAATGTCATCTGACTTTAGCTTTTAGAGGAAACCTATTATGCAAAAATCACTTTTATAGGGGGTTTAAACAGTTGTGTGGCAAAAGTGTGTGAATATAGCCAGCCTCTATTGGTAAAAATGAAATAATACATTTTTTTAATAATCACACTTGATAAAAACTTTGATTAACATTCTTCCTTTTTACATGTCATTGCATGGCATGGGTAAAGCCCCATCCCCATTATTGATGATCTCTCTTTCATTAGCATAAACAGCCCTGAGTAAGAAGCAGCTGTCTTCCATTAAAGTTTTCAACTGTCTAAGACAGAGGTGGGCAAACTACGGCCCGTGGGCCATATGCGGCCCGCTAAACTCTTTCATCCGGCCCGCGAGGGAGTTTTTAAAATGCTGCTTCTGAGTAACGGTTTGGTTTCAGAATTAGTAAAATAATGATTCAATACAAGTGAACGCTATTTGATAGTACAGTTAGCGCAATCAGTAGAATTAGAACACACTCTCGGATATAAAAATGCACTCGACCATTAATGACTGAAAATGAGTCAGGCAAAAAAAAATTGAATGTCTTGAATGTCTCTGAATGTCTTGTGTTTAAGGAGGAATACAAAATACTTCTTTACCAATATCGGACAGAAAGCGGTATATCTAATATGCCAAGAAAGTATTGCTGTTTTTAAAGACTAGAACCTAAGTCAGCATTTTTCACGCAAATATTCTAATTATTTTTAATGTGTTAATATGAGATTATTTCTATCAGACAATATCTTCTATTCTCCACTGTAAAAATTATTATTATTATTATTATTATTTTATAAGGGATTATTTTATTGTTTTATGATGATTGATAAGTAAATATAAATAGCAGTGCAAAATAATTTGACTTGTAAATATGACTCAATAATAACTATTAAAAAAAATTTCTGTCCGATATTAAATGTTCCATGCATACTGCCACTATAAATAAAAGTAATTTTTTGAAGGATTTGACATGTGGCCCTTCACTTGGTTTGCCAAACTTGATGTGGCCCTTGGGTCTAAAAAGTTTGCCCACCACTGGTCTAAGATAATGTCAGTGACTAAGACAAATTTTCAAAAAAGCGACTAGCGACAAATCTAGCGACTTTTTTGTGTGTTACTGGCGATTTTTATAGACTGTCATTTGTCCATTACTGTACCGTCCCTACTCTTCTCAACGAGCCTCCCCTGCAGCCTGAGAGCAGAGCACCTCTCTGCGTACTGAAGGCAAATGATTTAGAACAGGTGGCAGTTTGAAGGTATTTCCCTTGTACAGTCAACCCTATCTGCTTCTCCTTTATTTTAACAATTTAATTTGACCGTTTATTCTTGTTGCACAATCAGAGATGTTTTAAGTGAGAGTTTCAGAACTTGTCTGAGAATATTACGTCTGAGAAATTACTGCAAATTCCCTACTCATCTATAATGATATACTGTATTCAAACAGCAATAAATGTAGTTAAATTGACAAGCTTACATAAAGCATAGTGCGAATATAAAATACCCCATTTATTTACCATAGGCTGTTAAACAAACAGAAATGGTAGAACGCGATGACGTCAGTAATATGCAAATTAGCGTATGACGTAATACCCCCTCCCCCCTCCGGGGTCTTCCGGAATTTACAAACCAAATTTTGGCAGGTATGCACTATGCGGATGCATATGCAATTGTAGCTCCGCCCTCTTTGGAAAAGAGGGCTGGAAGCTCAATCTTGCTTGAATTTAAAGTGACAGTCAACAAAACAGCACAATTTGAATTAAAGCCTGAAAGGTCGAGTTTCAAAGAATTATATAAAAAATTGTTGTTGTACATACAAACTCTAGGGCAGGGCTTTTCAATTGGCGGCCCACAGGCCGAACATGGCCCCCGAGGCAATTTGTTCCGGCCCCCCAAATAGTGTGACCAAGACATCAAAAATAGATTTAGTTCAGTTGAAAAAAGGTCGCTATCATTATTAAGTGATGTGCGTCTGTTCAATACAGCATGAGCTGCAGTTACAGACTGTGCAGCGAGTCACCTAACATTAAGCGAGTGGCGCGAGCAAATGTTTGTAGAAAAGGCCTTTTGTACAATGCACTGATATCGTTAATAGGAATGCAATGATTAGCCGATTTCACTATTAACCCTGCTTTTATTCATTAAGGCTTCTCAACGCCGCATTTCTTTTGCATGGAAAAAAGCTGCTGCAACTAAAGTTATGCTAATACGCACGCACATTGGATTAACTATAGCAGCAAGCCGTTGACATATTGCGTCTTTTCCGCGCGCAAGTACATTGTTTCCAATTGAGACGTGCACATATTGAAAGTGGTCCACTGCTCACAAGTGGACCGTCACTAGGGATGTGCACGATCATTCGATTAATCGATTAATCGAACGCATCAGCGACGATCGAGCATGAAAACGATGATCGATTGGCTCTAAAATTAAATTACTTTAAATCTTTCTGATTGGTTATGCTGGTATTTGGGCGGTAGTTTGATATTTGATTGGTTATGGCTGCAGGGAGTTGCGGTCCAGAGAGACCTGAGCGCAGATGGAGTATAGGGGGTCACACACTAGAAGCGCCGCGTCACGCCACGCAGCGCATTTCAGAATTCTAAACGTAGGTTTCAGGGTACACAGCGGTGCTCAGCCACGACTCAGGACACTTCATATTTCTGCCGCGCCACAGAGCGCCATCTAAATAGTTTCATTTTAAATACCATGCGAATGTGCGCGTCTGGTGTGTGATGCTTTCAGCTGTCATGTGCGCGCCGTGTCAGACAATCTTTTCGGCGAGGACTAGCCTATGGCACGAGTGAAGATGTTTCACCGGATGACACTAAAATCGAAAGCTACTTCATGGAGCCATGCATCTCTCTAAACCCGGATCCTTTGGTGCAAGTAAATGAGTCTCGATCTGCAAGGCTAAGCACCTTTGCCCAGTGGTACCTGGCTGTTCCTGCAACTTCTCTGCCTTCTGAGCGCCTTTTTTCCACCGCCGTCCAATTGAAATTAAACTTCGCACTCGGCTTTCATCGGAGCATGTAGACCGACTGATCTTTTTGAAAAAAACATGTAGTCCTTCCTTGTGTTAAGTTTTATTAGCCATGCATGATAAAATATTCAGGCTGTTTTTGTTTTAAGTTTAAGCAGAATAGTTAAATTAGTCCGGCTTTATTTAATTTACCTCCACTGACTGATCACTTTGAAAGAAATGTTATTTTACCCAATCTTTAACTTTTATAGATGTGGTAAAAAATATTCAGGCTATTTTTATTTTAAGTTTACGCAGCCAAATTATGCTAGCTTCTAATTTTAGTTAGGCTATGTGCTAGAGATGCGCGGATCAGCTGAAATGTCACCCGAATCCGGTCCTTCATTCTAATCATCCGCTCGCCATCCGCCCACACATTTTATTTTATTTTATATTTGGATATATATATCCACTCCCGGGCCCGCACCCGATCGACATAATAATTCTAATTCTTTGTTTTAAGCATGATGATAGGTTACTGTGGATCGTTCGTTATTAACAGCAGATTCAGCTTTTACATATGGAAAAAGATAACAAAAACGGCGTCACTTCAGCCTAAACAGCAGCTATGTTATGTTATGTTTATAGGCTATGTTATGTTTACTTGGTCTTTTTCTTTGCACTGTGCTTGGGCGTCTCATCTTCACATTCTGCGAAGTCCACTCTTTGTTTTTTGCTGGTCAACTGCTATGACCCACCCGCAATTAATCATAATGTATTTTTTTATTACCCGACCCGCGGATTATCTGCAGCGCCCGCGGATAGCCTATACCGCCATCCGCGCATCACTGTTCTACTTAACAGCCGTTTGGTTAAGTTTTGGTGAAACTTTATTTTTGCAGACCTTTTACAAAAAAAAAAAAAAACCTTTTGATCCACATCTGTTGTGATGCTGCTGAAGTAAAATATTGTTTTGGTAAAAATGTCAGTAGAATAAAATAACTGAAATGCAGAGTATCATGTGTTTTTATTGTTGTTGTCAACAATATAGAATAAGGTAGATTATATTTTTAAAAACGGATCCAAAATATTTATAGTAAAATTAAGACACATATTGAAGGGGATAATACTCTAAAATAACTTTGGTTTCTTTTTTCTGCGCGGCTTCAGTTGCCGTTGTTTTAAAGCGCCCTGCGCACCGCATCCACTTTCTGGTTGGCATGTAGTTCAAACTCACGTGCATTTTGTGTAGATAAACACAATTTGTAATATAATATTTTCATATTGTGTCTCTATGCATTATGATTAATTTTATTTACAATGCCTCATGTAGAAAACCTACATGCTTCACGTCAGTGGCGGTTCGAATGGCACCCTGGGCGAACCACCTGCTTTTAGAAATGTACTTAGAAATAAAATTATTATTATTATTATTATTATTATTATTATTATTATTATTATTGTACAATTATTATTCTAAATAAATAACAGAAATCAATCCAAAATGTAACTGGAAAAAATGTAGACACAGCTGGAGTGATAAGCTAAGAAGCTAAGATCGCAAAAAATCTTTTGCTTGAATATTAAAGTAAATTCTATAGAATACAAAGAATATATATTTTATGTAATTATCTGTAGTCTTAGACCCGACTCATGGCTGAGAATTAATGTTATTAAGTCTTACCTCCCTGATTCATCATCTCTGCTTTCTGCTTCATAGCCATATAGTCAAAATAAGATCATCATCATATAACTTTAGTTTTGTCGACTTGCAAAGCTCGCTGCGCGCCGACACCTCTGCATTAAAGTTACTCCGGTTTCACAGTACATAAGCGGCGTGTATTTTACCGGCGTGCATGTAGCCTAAACAACCGGTAGGCCTATTCACACCGGGTGCAGAGCAGCGCGTGAGGCGCGCGGGAATGGTTTTCTACACGCATGCATGCATCAGTTTGCTTTCACCACCTTTGTTTCGGTTGCACATAGACAATAACAAACTTGCACATGCAAAATACGTCAAATGTGAATGGCCTCTAACGTCTTTATTCTGGGATTACTACTTTAAATTAATACACTTGCATAAAGTAAATCGTAACTCAAAGCTTGTACTGGGGCTCGTTTTTTTCGCACCGTCTCCCCGTGCCACCCAGATGCCGCTATGGGCATCGACCATATTGCCCATGCCTAAATACGCCACTTGTTACACTTCTTTAAATGTTTACTGTGTTAACCAATATTGATGGTGATTTTTAATAACCCAACAGGTTTGATTTAATTGTTTTCTGAATCCTGTCATAGTTTTATCAACAACATTTTTAACAGGGCTTTATATATATATATATATATATATATATATATATATATATATATATATATATATATATATATATATATTTTAATTGAATGTTATTTAATTGTCGCTATGAGGCACACACGCCCCGCCTCTTGATTAAGCCCCGCCCCTATGACGCACACACGCCCCGCCTCTTGATTAAGCCCCGCCCCGATTAATCGAGTACTCGTTCGTCAAACCTGTGGATTAATCGAAATGGAGAATGGTCAGAAATGCCCATCCCTAACCGTCACACTCGCGCCCTGCAGGCACGGCACAAAGTAGAAATGATCTCAGGCTGTGGTGGTGAGAGTTGTGTAGATGAATTATTAAAAATTATTAAAATGATTATGTATGAACGCAGACAATAACAACAGTTCATTTAAACTCTTAACTTATATAAAGCTTAAATTAACATTAGACAAATACTATTTTTATTTATTCTTACTTTTATGTATTTATTAATTGTTTTGTCATTTATTTTCATTGTAAAATTATCACTCATGTTTAAATCAAAACTTTTTCATTTATTTTTAAGTCCAAAGAGAAAAATGGACTATTGTTTGTTTTTTATTAATATTTTGTGCTGTATTTGGTTACTGAGCCACAATAAACAACACTTTAATATATAAGCAGTTTTCTTATGATTTTCTAAACTAGTAGTGTTTTGAATTTAATAAATGCATAATAATGGTGATAACTGTGAAAAAATGATTATTCTTCAGACTATAATCGTACAACCAAAATCTATAATCGTTGCATCTCTAAATGTTACCCAGTTTAAAACAGAACATATGAATGTGTCTGAATGTAGAAGAAGCCTACTGGAGCAATACACTGATTTTTTGCCTTGAAATACATTTGGATGTGCTTGTAAAAAAAGCCACATTGTACAATGCAGTGATGTTATGTAGTTTCAAAATACAACATATTAACGCTTTAATGTAGAAAATGTCAACATGGGTGTGTTAAAGAGCAAAAATACAGCATATGAGCTCTTATTTTGCTGTTGTCATCACTTATATTGCAAGTCATATCTCCAGCCCCCCGTTTGGGATGCTTTTCATGAACCGGCCCCCATGACAAAATAATTGAATAGCCCTGCTCTAGGGACATCAGAGACTTATTTTACATTGTAAAAAGGGCCATAAAAGGTCTCCTTTAATAAACTTATAAGAGACTGAAAAAATCACAAATGACAGTGCATCCCAACACTTCTCCAGTGCCCCAAAACCCCTCAGACCAAAGAGGGTTAACATTAATAGCATAACTGATAGTGCATTTGTATTTGTCACTTCAGCAATTGTGTTGCTAAAAAAAAAGGAGACGTACACATAAGGCAAGCCATTTTGACATTTAATTTATAACTAGTGGTGCACCGATATGGATTTTTTGGCCGATATCGATAACCGATAACTCCTAAGATTTGGAGGCCGATAGCCGATATACTATAGCCGATAATTATGTTTTAAAATGTTATATTTTTATACAGTAACTAATTTTATTTTAAAAACTTCATAAAAGTTTGAACTGATCTTATGAACGGAATAGCCTACACAAAGCAAAAAAAGCAATAATTTCAAAATTGCAAGGTGATTATATAGACCTAGATTCATGATTTTACAGCATACCGAAAATAAATGATTTCCTTTTCTTCGCAATAGCAAATTAACATGCAACTTGACTGTTGTGTAAAAATAATTGGTTAAATAACAAAATGGCACTTAATTAACAAACAAGTTTAATAAACATATTTTAAGAAAAATGAACTAAGAACTGAAACCAGCTCAAATGTTCTTGAATAAAACGTGTTACAGTAATGTATATGTAGAAATATATAATGTTCGAAAACGCGTTTTGAGTGGTGTATTGACCGTTCAGAGCCATTGTACAAGCAAAAAACTAAATACAGATAGTTTTACGTTATAAAATGCGGCATAAATTCGTCTCATTTGGTGTTTTAGATTCTTTAGAACACATGTGGGTGCTGCTTGTCAATCAGACAATGCTTCAATGTTCGATCTTGCTGTCAATTGCGAGAAAAATGATCGATGAAAAATTTATGATAAACCGCTGAGAGTTCGAAACTAACTGAAGGCGCTGTGTGACGAAGCAGAGTCAGATTTGTCCTGGAAAGTCACATTTTGATACAACACCTGAGCATTGAGAACAGATGACTTTATGACAAACACAGTGCATAATATAAAGACAGAATGTGACGAACGGTTGGGAACCCCTATACTGGATTCAGTGTCAGTCGCACCTCTCCCCGGTGCTGCTGTAAAAGCTCTGTCGGCTCACTTTATGTGTGCGCGCAACAACACATGAAAAGCAACGTGTTGATAAGAACAAATTATCATATTAGATTACAAACAACCCAAGGAGTTGTTTAGCACGTGTGCATCACTGCTGTGACGTTTACACATGTAATATTTTTCCTGAGGTGACTTAAACCAAAATACACAAAGACACTTTATCAAACATATCTGCAATTATAAAGAATATAGTTACTTACTGAGTTATTAACGCACAGCAATACAACATTTAAAAAGATGGACTTTGAAGGAATAAACAATGTGAGAAAAGCTTCATTATAGTGCACGGGACAAGTCTGAACAAGTTCCGCCCATGCAAATGCGAGGCAGGCTGTTTTGTGCAATTACATAATTTATCAGCTTAAAGATATCGGCCTAATTTTGACATGGACCGATAACGATAACCTTAAAAATAGCATTTATTGGCCGATATCAATATGGCCGGCGATATATCGTGCATCCCTATTTATAACCCGTACTAGTATCTATTTTCATTTGCTACTAGTACTTATAATTTAGATACTAGTATCTTTTCCATTAAGTACTAGTACTCAATTAAATACTAGCGCTTATGCGTTTAATTTAGTGACTATTCTTTAGATGCTTGTGCTTTTTTATAAATATACTAGTGCTTACTCATTAGATACTAGTTTTTTTTTTCATTAGATACTAGTAGCTATTAAATACTGTAGATACTAGTACTTATGTATTAGATACTAGTACTTATTCAATAGGTACTATTACTTATTCATTAGACATTAGTACTTATTAACTAGATACTTTTTCTTATTTATTAGAAACTAGTACTTATTTTAATAGTGACTAGTAACTATTCTGTTTTAAAAATTCCATTGATTTCTAAGAGAAATTGTGATTGAGATAATCAGTTTTGACTGGTATGCATTCCAGTTGGGACTAGTACATATTTTTTATGTACTAGTAGTTAATCATTAGGTACTGGTACTTATTAATTAGATACTAGTACCTATTTATTAGATATTAGTACTTAATAGATACTAGTAATGAATAAGTACTAGGAATTAATGGAAAAGATACTAGTATCAAAGTACTAGTAACATGACAAAAATAACGAGTACTAGTACAGGTTAAAATACTAGTACAGGTTATAAATTAAATGTCAAAATGGCTTGCCATAGTACACAGTGATGTCAGGCCTGGCTCTATGGTAGCTCTCTATAGAAGGTGGAAAAGCAAAGCAGTTTTTAAAAGGCTTGCCGACAAACCAGCTCCAAACCAACTCAGAGCACTGGCTCTGAACTAGCACCAAGTTTGTGCTGGTGGAAAAGAGGTATAGCGTCATTCACTTCAGGCATTCAAGTTCTGCCTTGCAGACCTTTATAGCGATCGCATCCCGCCACTCTCTTTCCAACTTTACATCCTCATTTCTTTATTCAGCTAAAACAAGGCTATTTTTCAATATATAGTTTTCTTTGAGGATTTGTAAAAATCTCATCTTGTCCAATTCTCATGAACCCAATCATGTGTTTCGCTTTGTGGCATATGTGTCTCATCCTACCTTTAGTACCCAAGTGTTGTAAAGTTCAAGTTCTTCTATTTATACAAATATGAAATAATCCATGCAACTATACGCTTATTTCACACAGCCGCCATTTTAAAAAACGAAAGTGAGGCTGCGGTGGGAAGAAACCCTGAATTATAAGATCAGCACTAAACATTGCAACAACATGTTGTGGACTACGAACCTCCAGCTGTTGCTGCGATTTGAAAATGCAGATATGACGTAAATATCACATTAATATCAGTCAGTTACATTTAATTTAAACAACTAAAAGCACATTAGGCATCAAATAAAATCACAATCTCTTTAAGAGTAATACGTTTAAGTGTCCACCTAGGCTTCAATTCATGGCACCAGGTAAACACCATGGGGACGCTTCCCTGCTTCAGCCTATGTAACCTGGTGAGCAATAAAACAATGCAGTCCTCTGTAGCATACCCTTGTGTTGTTTGTAATAGTGTTGTCCTGGTACAGAAATTTTAAAAACATCCATTTCCTGCTAACATTTAAGCGCTGCTGAGCGCGTTCTTAAACAGCGCTGATTTGCCATAGTATTCACCAGTGCTCAAAAGAAATTACTGTGATTGGCCGTGAAGGTCATCAGTTCACCGCCCTTCACTGAGTGCAAATAAAGACACACAGACACTGGAGCGTTATAAAGCTGTAAAGATCAGTCTATTGCTTGTCTGTGTTTGCACTCAGTAAATATCAGTGAAGTGTAGTGAACTGATGATCTTCATGGCCAATCACAGTCATTTTTGTTGAGCACTGGTGAATACTATGGCAAATCAGCAGTGTTTAAAAACGCGCTCAACAGTGCTTAAATATTAGTGGGAAATTTACATTTTTTTATTTCAATAAAAAAAATTCAGTATCGTCACAAATCTAATTTAGTGAAAGAATCAGTTCATTAACATGAGTTTGATAAATGGCATCTAAAATGTGTGTTTGGGAAAGAAAACGTTAGCTAACTAGTGCCATTCCCTTAACTTAGTTGAAAATGAGGTCTGATATCCCTTTTTATTTTCACAATAAGTTTGTGAAACTTTCTCTTCGCTGATAAGATATACAGCCAGGTACACAGCATATCTGTGTGACTCTAGGTGATACTTCAGGGTTTCTTCCCACCACAACCTCGATTTCGCTTTTAAAATGGCGGCAGTGTGGAATCAGTCTATTAGTGAATGACACCCAGTATCTCAATACATACATGTAATTAGTGACCCTTTATTTACAGTTAGCTTTTCACAGTGTTTTCAGAAATGTTCTCTTGTTAAATTTAGCAAGTCAAAAGAATAAACTTGTAAACATATTGCAGGATCAGAGCAGTAAGCATAAACAAGCCCACTTCATTTCAACGTTTAACCCTTAATACATATCTGAAATATATCCAAGCCTTTTAAACCGGCCCACAAAATACAGCTGCAGGAGAGTCTTGGCATTATTAGGCCTTCAGCAAACCAAGACTACTATAACAATTCACCTTCCTCCAATCCTTTTATGTGTGTTTTCTGCATGCAGATGCGAGTTCTCTTTTCTCCGAGGACATTTTCTCAGTTTTACTCCGCCTGTCACTTCTGCCAAAGTACATCAAAGTCTTCTTTCCATTAGTCTAAATGGTAGCCTCTCTGTCATGGTTCAGAAGTTAAAAGTAATGGTTTTTACGGGGCATTGAAAGTGATGAATTCATTACTTGAGACGTAGAGATGAAAAACTCAAGCAAACAACATAGATATTTGTGTTATTTGCTCATTACGGTAATGAGGAAATTGAAAATGTGCAAGCTTTGTGTTTTAATTTGAAATGGCAGGCAAACACACACACACACAAACGCACAATGCTAAGGAATAAAATGGGTTACTCGGTAATTGCTTATGCTCATTTAGAAAGCATTACATCAAGGTTATAATTCTTGTCTATGATATTATTTAGAACAAAAAGGCTTTTATGTGACTATAAATTCTGTTTTAACAAGCTCTGTTAGAATTTCAGTCCAGGTGGTCAGAGCATTTACCGACCCAAGGTAGAACAACACAAACACACACACACATACACAGAGTATTTTCAACACTGACCATAAGAAATGCTTTGTAATATAGTAATTACATCAACACAATTAACATTATAAAAATGTATTTTTTCTAAATAATTTCTACATAGTTTTTCCTCCCATCCTGGTTACTAAAGTTTAGCCATTTAATGTCAACAATATTTTTAATTGTTGTTTTGATACTTTCATGTGAATGACAAAAATGACTTTGTAAAAAAACACATCTAGTGTAGATAGTCAAAAAGCACTGACTGTGATGCAGTCGAATGAAGCCTATTGCATTGCAGCTATATGACCCTATAATGCAAGTTATAAAAGTAAAAATTGTGTTTCATTCCTGAATGAATCGTTTTTTGAATGAATCATTTGATTCGGTGACTCATCAATAGGGCCAGACAGAATCTGCGTACATTTTTAGCATTTTCTGCACAAAATTTAGTAAGAAATCTGCAGATTTATGTGGAAGATTTTGGGAGTATCATAACTAAAAACTTAATATGTGAAAATATTATATAAGTAGAGGACCACTCTTTAAAGGAGTGGTCCACTACGATGTCATATTTTAAACTTTACTTGACGTGTAATGTAGCTGTGTGAACATACGCAACATCTCTGAATAGAGGTGTGAACCTACACATGGTCTCACGGTTCGGTTACGATTATCCTGCCATCGATTCGCTTCAATTCGATATCTTGGTGCATCATGGTGCATTGACAATGCTTTCCATACACAGTTTTATATTTTCTTCACAGCACAGCAATTCTTGTATTTCAATTTATAAATATATTTATATTTATATACTATTTGTAATACAATTTTGTCCTTTAATACAAACAGCCATATACAGTATATGAACTGTAACTTTAAACAACACAAGCATTTATAGCAAATAAACTTGCTTTCTGAGTCCTGTCTAGCAAGTTCTTTCTTACACCTCTATGATTGGTCACGCGCTCAACAGAAAGGGCTGCGATTGGCTCTTACACGCTGGTGCTCTTCACAGATGAGTGACACTGATAAACGGCAGCAGTGATCACAGCTGATCCATGATAGACACGGTGGAGAAAACTCTGCAGACACGCGCTCGTGTCTGTATCCAGAAGTATCGCTGTAACAGCCGAGAGGAGAGGAAACTTTACCTCAAGCGAGCAGGTCAAATGGGCCACAGTGAGAGAGAGAGAGAGAAATGGAGTTTACTTTCATTTTCTCAATCGCAGTGAAATAGGGGCTTCTGCTGTAAGTGTCAGTGAAAGACTGTCCAGCAAACACACACGCAGTGAAATTGTGCACCTTCGGCGTCGTTTTTAAGTAGTTGGGGCTTTGTAAATACTCGCCTCCCTCGCCATAGTAAGCTACAGCGACATAGCGCATATGAGATAAATGACGTCAGTACATAATAACCGCTTGTGATTATTACTGAACCGATACTGAATTGTCCACATCTGCATCGTGGTGCACGGAAGAAACAATTAATTTTGACACCCCTATCTCTGAATGTAAGATGCTCATAGTTCAATGCAAAGGAAGACATCGACTTTTACGGAGTTAGCTTAGCAAATCCTACAGCGAACGAATTTTAGGGACTACAAAAAAATGCATCCGGGTTAGGGAGATCACAAACACTTCAGGTTACGCACATTTACCGTGCGCATTAACCACGCGCTGTGAAGGGGCGTGGCCAGAGGCGCTGTAATGTTATAGCAGACACAGCTAAAATGCCATCCAAACACTGCTATTTCCACAGATGTTGTTCCGTTTCTGTATTTGGGCTTCCAAAGGACTAGCCACAAAGACAGAAGTGCTTACAATTAAATGTTCCAGAGAATTATAAAAAAGATATAGCTAGCATTTGACAAAGGGAAGCTTTCATAATCTCTCCCAGTGCATTGCTGGATTCGGCTAAAAACTCCTCAAAGAAGCAGCAGCTCCAACCATAATAAGCCACTACCTGTACGTATTTATATTTGTTAAAACTGATACAGTATATTACATGCATAGTTTCTAGCGTTAACGGAATGTTGTAGCAAGGATGTAAACAAGGATGTAAACAACGGGAAGTGCTGTTAAAATTTGGCACCGTTAACAATTTAGCTACAAAGTCATATTTATCCATCAACCGCTGTAAACACCCACAGTCTTCACCAGCGCTCCAGTGTCTCTCTATACGGCCGCTTTCCCTTCTACATCTCAAATAACGAACATACACATGCTAATTCTGAATATATATGAAAGACACTTGTCAGATTTTATTTTAGAGAGCAGGCGTGAGGTTCAGCTTGTCATTTTCATTTTCTGTCTGATTTAGGCTCAAACTGATACGGCTAACAGCTACTCTGACTGACAGTATTTACAAAGCAGAGGCAAAACGTAGGGGCATGACTCTTTCTGGTGACATGGAGCCGATCCACGAATCACAGCACATTATGTTAGCTGACCAATCAGAGCCTCTTGAGGGCGGGCTTTCAGAGGAACTAGAAAATATGACCGTCGATTTCATGTTAGCTGAGTAGCAGTATATAATCAAAGTAAGAAATATGAAAAATAACATGATTTTTTACAAATGATGCAAGACCCCATAACCAGAACCAAGCCTTAAAAATACACTCTGGACCACCTCTTCAACTTTTATTTAATGTTTACAATGTAAATCCAAATACATCCACTTAATTGATAAACAAAGCAAGTCTCTTATATAATAGATCAACTAAAAGACAGAAAATATTACTTTACAAACTGTATTGTAAATAAATCATATGAGCATTTTCATATTACTGAAATTCTTTAAAAACTGAATAAATATAAATTTACATACATTTACACAAGTAAATAAATAGACTCAATGACTGGCTAAAAATGGGCGATGCAGTGGCGCAGGTAGTGTTGTCGCCTCACAGCAAGAAGGTTGCTGGTTCGAGCCTCGGCTGGGTCAGTTGGCATTTCTGTGTGGAGTTTGCATGTTCTCCCTGCGTTCGTGTGGGTTTCCTCCGGGTGCGCCGATTTCCCCGACAGTCCAAAGACATGCGGTACAGGTGAATTGGATAAGCTAAATTGTCCGTAGTGTTTGAGTGTGAATGAGTGTGTGTGTGGATGTTTCCCAAAGATGGGTTGCGGCTGGAACGGCATCTGCTGCGTAAAAATGTGCTGGATAAGTTGGCGGTTTATTCCGCTGTGGCGACCCCGGATTAATAAAGGGACTAAGCCGAAAAGAAAATGAATGAATGATTGGCTAAAAATCTGCGTAAATCTTCACATGCAGATTCAATGTGGGTCTATTCATCAATAAAGACAATGGCTGCATCCAAAATTCAATACTCCTGAGTAATGGACAGATCTTGATTTTTCATTGGCTGACTCCCATACAGGATTCCAATTTTATTCGCACTATACGAAGACAATCTAGAAAGAAAATAACACCTGAACTCTTCAATGCGATTGAATCATAAATAATTTTTATAAAATTTAATACAGTTTTACAAAAATCTATTCTGATGTTTTTATCAATATCTCACACACTTGCTGTGTGGTTGAAAAGATTACACACTAAACTACACATTCCAACTGCTCTCTGGATCATCAAATTTAAATATCCGGTGTGATCGTACATGTGAAAGGTTTCATACACATAACCAAATCACAATCATTTAAGAATATGATCATGTGGGTGTCTGAATTGTTATCGTGACCTTTTAACGACAAATCGTGCAACTCTATTACTCTATACCAAGTACACACAAAACCTTTAAAGAGTGAAATATTTCAAATCAAGATTGCAAATCTAGTTCAAATTTGGCTTTCCCTGTTCCGCAGCCTACTCTCTGAGACTGATGACCTGTGCGCAGAGCCCACCACTGCCTCATGGGGATTTTATTGATCCATTCCAATTAACATTAGCATAGAAGCACTAATGTACAATTAACACTCCCACACACAGGTCATGAGTGAACGCCATCTCTAAGGCTAACTGCAGGTTGTAATAAAGTCAGCAGGCTATGAGATCAAGACATCCAGCCCCCACATGCACATAAACCTGTCCCATTTGTGTTTGCTACATCACTTTGCCCCGTCCATAAACACAATTCTTTCTCTTTCCCTTGGCACAAATTTCCATTCACATCTATTCACAAGTTTTGAATTCCGATCTCAGGGTTGGCAGGATGAGAGGAAGGCCACGGCCTTTATCAATATTACATTTGTGAAGGAGATTGCGCTGCATTCAGCGGGAGAATAGATCTCAAAAGTCAATATAGCGAGCAAACGCTAACAGCCTCTCCAAGTGACTCACAATACAGTGCCTACTCAAGCGCTACACTGCAGTCTGCTGATGTTATATACGCTGGCTGTTAAAATATAAACGATATGCTAGACTGAGCTGATGTTGCTCTTCTGCTTCCGGGAGTGTGCGTGTGTGTGTGTCTGAGTGCTGCATTAGTTGAAAATTTCTCCAAAGCTATTTGGCACAAATGTAATGTCACATTGTGACTGTGCAATAAGCAATCAGGATCCATGTTGTTCTCAAACATGTATACCACAGGCTGTTTATGTGCTTGTCAGTGAAAACAGAAGCTGTAATCGTGTTTTATAACCACTGAGCTGATCTCTGGGCTTCAATACACGGTTTCTGCTGTGAAATGGGTAAAGCATTATAAGCCAGACCATTCAACTGTAGTAGCCTAACATGTTAGAAATTCTAACATTATTCTTGGAAAAAGTCTAGATTTCTGACTCGAAACCGTGTTTAAACATCCACAATACCAAAATCGCAGAGATTAATTTATTCTGTATTCACATCAAGACTAAGCTTTACCATCATCTGACACATACACTAACAATTAAAAACACTAAAGGAAAAATGTTACTCATTTAACAATTAATATTAATTTTACAATGTCTTTTGTGATGCTTAAATTAACAAGCATTGCACACTTAAAATGACTGATAATTAGGGATGCGCCAAAATTAAACTTCTTGGCCGTAAATGCGTTGCCATGACAGCACAGTTACACTATACAGTATAGACCCTTTTCACATTATCGGGTTTCTCAGTAGCGAAAGGCGTCTTAGATAGGTAAACTTAGAGCGCAGAGAATGGGAGAGTACAACAAATAATTTTTTTACAATCCCATTTGCTGAAATAATAAAAGAAAAACTCAACAAGTGTGTTATCAAAACGTTCAGTAAAAGGAATAAAAATAGTGTGAGACTGATAACCACAGCAAGAAGAGAGAATAACATCAAATTTACTCTCAGCTCCATAGACGCTGCATTAGAAACTACGGAGACTCAGAAGGGACGTGATGGTGGAAAAAAAAACTGAGTGGGAGAAAAAAAAATGGGTGGGAGAAAAAAAAAACAGTGATAGGAAAATATATATTTTTTTAAGTTTTTGCGTTCCCTCGCAAAGATTGCATTCCCTCGCAAAAATGTTTTGCGAGGAAACGCAAAAATGTTTTGCGAGGGAATGCAAAAATGTTTTGCGAGGGAACGCAAAGATGTTTTGCGAGGGAACGCAAAACAGTTTTTCCACAAACAGATCAGCTTCTGTACACGGCATCTAAAGAGGAGCGAAAGTGCAGGGCATTTTGGTATATTCGGGTGTATGTTTAGACAAGACAAAAACTCTTAATAATTTGTAAACATGTCCGTACTGCGTGTTTTATTTTAAACACACCTACAAACTAATGCACAAACAGTTACGAAAGTAATGGAATACTTTCATTATAGATCTGTGCATTATACAGTGACTGTAATCAAATAAAAAACAAGAGATTAATTTGCTGCTCTTCACTTGTTTGATAACAGAGGTGTCACTTTGGTGTGTACAGAAGCTGATCTGGGATCAGTTTATCATACGGAGCGCTTCTGTCAGTCAGCGCTTATGCCAGTCGTTGGCTCATACATGCATTCGCTGATACTGAATGATATGATGATAGCAGGATAGAATAGTAAAATACGGGATAATCCAGTCAAAAACAGGAGGGTTGACATGTATGAATTCATTAATGAATTCACTTAAGTGAACAGGAAGTGTTTGTGGAAAAACAGTTTTGCGAGGGAACCCAATCTTTGCGAGGGAACGCAAAAACTTAAAAAAATATATATTTTCCTATCACTGTTTTTTTTTCTCCCACCCATTTTTTTTTTCTCCCACTCAGTTTTTTTTTCCACCATCACGTCCCTTCCGGGTCTCCATAAGAAACACCTGGCATCAGCAGTAGTTAGTTTTTTTTGTAATGTGATGTAAAGATGATATAATACATTCATAAATTCATATAGATGTTCATACATTTAAAAAAAAAATCTAAATATTAAAAACTTTCAAGGATTTAAGATTATGATGACCGTTAAACGAGTCACAACAGGCTTGTGAAAAGGGTCCATTGCAAGCAGAAGGAATGAATGTCTTTTCAGCCCATTATTTTGACTGGACTTTGTTTTTCCAGTGAGTTCACGGTATACATTTATAACATGACAGTACAGTTGCACTATACAGTATAGACCCTTTTCACATTATCGGGTTTCTCAGTAGCGAAAGGCGTCTTAGATAGGTAAACTTAGAGCGCAGAGAATGGGAGAGTACAACAAATATTTTTTTTACAATCCCATTTGCTTAAATAATAAAAGAAAAACTCAAGTGTGTTATCAAAACGTTCAGTAAAAGGAATAAAAATAGTGTGAGACTGATAACCACAGCAAGAAGAGGGAATAACAGAGGGAATAACATCAAATTTACTCTCAGCTCCATAGACGCTGCATTAGAAACTACGGAGACCCGGAAGGGACGTGATGGTGGAAAAAAAAACTGAGTGGGAGAAAAAAAAAATGGCTGGGAGAAAAAAAAAACAGTGATAGGAAAATATATATTTTTTTAAGTTTTTGCGTTCCCTCGCAAAGATTGCATTCCCTCGCAAAAATGTTTTGCGAGGAAACGCAAAAATGTTTTGCGAGGGAACGCAAAAATGTTTTGCGAGGGAACGCAAAGATGTTTTGCGAGGGAACGCAAAACAGTTTTTCCACAAACAGATCAGCTTCTGTACACGGCATCTAAAGAGGAGCGAAAGTGCAGGGCATTTTGGTATATTCGGGTGTATGTTTAGACAAGACAAAAACTCTTAATAATTTGTAAACATGTCCGTACTGCGTGTTTTATTTTAAACACACCTACAAACTAATGCACAAACAGTTACGAAAGTAATGGAATACTTTCATTATAGATCTGTGCATTATACAGTGACTGTAATCAAATAAAAAACAAGAGATTAATTTGCTGCTCTTCACTTGTTTGATAACAGAGGTGTCACTTTGGTGTGTACAGAAGCTGATCTGGGATCAGTTTATCATACGGAGCGCTTCTGTCAGTCAGCGCTTATGCCAGTCGTTGGCTCATACATGCATTCGCTGATACTGAATGATATGATGATAGCAGGATAGAATAGTAAAATACGGGATAATCCAGTCAAAAACAGGAGGGTTGACATGTATGAATTCATTAATGAATTCACTTAAGTGAACAGGAAGTGTTTGTGGAAAAACAGTTTTGCGAGGGAACCCAAAACATCTTTGCGTTCCCTCACAAAACATTTTTGCGAGGGAACGCAATCTTTGCGAAGGAACGCAAAAACTTAAAAAAATATATATTTTCCTATCACTGTTTTTTTTCTCCCACCCATTTTTTTTTTCTCCCACTCAGTTTTTTTTTCCACCATCACGTCCCTTCCGGGTCTCCATAAGAAACACCTGGCATCAGCAGTAGTTAGTTTTTTTTGTAATGTGATGTAAAGATGATATAATACATTCATAAATTCATATAGATGTTCATACATTTAAAAAAAAAATCTAAATATTAAAAACTTTCAAGGATTTAAGATTATGATGACCGTTAAACGAGTCACAACAGGCTTGTGAAAAGGGTCCATTGCAAGCAGAAGGAATGAATGTCTTTTCAGCCCATTATTTTGACTGGACTTTGTTTTTCCAGTGAGTTCACGGTATACATTTAGAGGTTCATGAACAGAATATCTACATAGCAGTATATTGAGCTATTTTGAACTTTGGCCGCAAGGTCTGTGCGTTTCACTGCTGTTGTGTTTTGGTCGACACAGCAACAAACCGGCCTTTGCATGGCAAAATGAAAAAATAAATGGGTTTCATATCACAGTGCTTTTTGCTGATTTTTCAGAGCAAGGTTATAAAAGTTTTGGATTTTTCATTAGTTTTTATTTCGTTTTGAATTTTTGTTTTTAAATTCAGTTAGTTTTAATAAATTTTTAGCGGTAGATTTACCAGTTTTCACATATTGAAATTGCTGATTTTGTTTTATTAGTTTCAGTATCAGTTTGTTTGGTTTTTTGTAAATTTGGATATTTGTTAGGTGCAAAATTCAAAATCATCAGAATAAATATTGTTTAATAAAAACTCAACCAAAGATTTTAATTTTCAAGCCAACTTTTTTTTTGACACAAGAAAACTACGTGTACCAATACTATCAATACAATACAATACAATAAGATAGCAGCCCTAAGTACAATATGTGCGCAAAGCAGCTTCTGAGGTAAGATACACAGTAGTGATCTTCCCATGTTTAACATATCAACAATGTGTAGTCAGCAATCATAATTTCAGGCAATTAAAACATCACCATGATCTATAAAGTTTCTTCTAATTAGATTTTTGCAACCCAACTAAAGCATGATTCACTTATTTAAAGAAATAAACTTTGATATAAAATAAACTTACACGTGGCCAGATCTTTTTATTTAAGCCCTCGGTTTACCTGTGCTGCAGTTGTTCAAGTTTAGTTCAGTCACAGCAGGCTGTCATGTACTGTTTGTGTTCAGTTTACTAAATTACACGTGCAGTATTATCGGTTTAGCACTTCACTAATCTGATCTCAGTGTACTGTTCTAATAACTGAATAACTCCGTATATTGGTTTATTTTGAGTCAGAGGGGGTATCAGGCATGTTAAAAGGCAAGTAATTTGTGGACAAGTGCTTAACGTTACCTGAGACGCAAATCGATATATTAAATCAAATGATTCAGTCCTAGAGGGCTAGTGTCCTGCAGAGTTTAGCTCCAACCCCAATTAAACGCATTTGAACCAGCAAATTTTCCTCTAACAAGCATACTAGAAACATCTTGGTAGGTGTGTTAAAGCACGTTTGGGCACCGCTGACTTAGAAGATCTGGTTAAAAAGAAGGCTTCGTTCGTGATCACTAAAACAGAAATAAAACCCATTATTGGGCACAAATGTGTTAAATTAATACTTTTAAGTGTCTGCTCAGGTCGTATTTAATGTTGTCACCATGCTGCTGTCATGTCCAGCCACTGTTTTTGGTATAGGAGTAACAGTGAGGATGACTGGAGGAAACCAGCTTGATCTGGCCAGTGGCAGCAGAATTACAGACTTTGAGGTGCCGTATGATTCAAACACCTGGCAGCACAAAGTAAATAGATTTACTTCTAAAAGGTTTACATTAGGCTTATGTATTAAATACATTCACAAAGACGAAAATGACGTACGTTTTTGCTATAATTTTACGTAGTTTCAGTTAGTTTTGTATGCACATAATATAGTTTCAGTTATTCCTTTTTTTTGTTGTTTTTATTTTTATTTCAGTCAACTAAAATGTTTCTTTAACTCTAGTTTTCATTTTTCCGTTCAATTTCGTTAACTATAATAACCTTGTTTCACACTGCGCAGTAACTACAGTTGGAGGGTGAGTAAAACCAGCACACTGTACGTAGAGCAGTGCAAAATAAACCTTTAAACGGCCTATATTTTCTAGAGTTTTTATATTTGGCTAAAAACTAAAAATGCCATTTACACTCTATAATTTCCAGTGGGCTAACATTTGATGCATTTCCTAAATCCCTAATAATGAAGTATTTACATTTTTATTTAACTAAGTAAAAAAAAAAGGAAATTACTTAGCATTAAAGCATCATTTATAACAATAAACTAGATAAAAGAGGTATTAGTGTTGGGGGGGATGGGGGGATTCTTAGATGCATTGTGATGCAGATGTGGATGATTCTGAATTGATTTAGATATTTTGATGTCACAAATGTCAAAAATCAGTTTAATATTTTTGAATGGAAATGAAAATGTGGTAATGCCAGAATGTAAAAGGCAAAACTCGAATATACACTCTACATGTTTTCTCTTTTATAATCCATTTGACTCTAATACACATCAAAATCCAGAAGCAGTGATCTGTAGCTACTTACACTGCAACTACAATCAGTGCATCCCTAAAAATAAAACCTGTTTAGTAAATATTACCACAAACATGTATGTAACACATTACATCTCTTGATATTTATACCCCTAGACAGATGTTAGCATTACAAAGCATTGTTTATCCTTGATAATTCAGTTGCTAGGCTACTTATTCAACAATCACACTCCTGCAATGCTAATAACAGTGAAGCCATTGTGTTTCATTACACGTAACCATCCAAGCACAAGGCACCTTTATCAAGGAAAGCTGGAGTTATATAGTAGAAATAGCCACATTTGATTTTGAATGAAGCTAAGCAATAGCATTCCACCAGCCCGGGGTAAACCTATTTTCCTTCCAGTTCTTCTGAAACTGCCTTTCAAAAGCAGCACTCTATTTTAAAATGTACCACAGAAACACAAACCATCCACAATTATGCAGATCAAAGTCAAATGGTAAATATCATGTCCCTCTCAAAGAGCTGTGCCATAGATCGGTAAGCTACTCTCGCACCTTGAATATTTTGTTCGCAGGACTCATTCATCATCAAACTCTTTGAAGATCAGCAGGTGAGAGGCTGCCAGGCTCTTTAAAATGCAGCGCTTGCCTCCGGTTTTGTCTGAGCGCCTGACGTCCTGCTTGCTTTTAACTCGAGCGTCAGCCTGGGGACAAAGCGTACACCTTTACATTTAAGAGAAATAATCCGGTGAGATCAGTTTTACCAACACCAGCAATATAGGAGGATATCAATTTTCACACAGCCCGTGTTTAACTTTTTAACAGCCATTCTTTGTAAGACCTGAAGCCATACTTGCAAAGATAATCAATAAAACATCTAGGCAAGCATAAATTATAATCATTAGTACATTGTCTAAACCAGCACCTTATTGCTTAATCGTGATCATATAAACCGCACACACTCTCCCTAAAACCATGCCATATAAAGTTGTCAGCCAAACCAATGTTAGCAAACACCGACAGGCACACATTTACTGACAAAGCGTGATAAATAAATAATAAAATAAATGAATAAATTACATGGCCTTAGGCGGTCACAGAGTGTTGTTTCTCTGTGCAATCATTTCAGTCATTTCTGGCTGGTAGTAGGGATGATTTGTGTGTGGCATTCCAAAAAATAATCACTTAGAGCACTTCATTTTTATTGCAGATTAACATGTATGAAACATTACCCATGAGAAAAACAAAAAGCATGTTCATACAAGTAAAATAACTGTATTAATGCTACAGAGTGGTAAAAACAAGCTAGATTAGTTGTTGGAAAAAAGTTAGATGCTCTGGGAAAACTAATATCTTTAAAGAGTGCCAATGTTTTATAACTTTAACTCTCCTAACATCTTGCCTTCCATTTACTAGATACTATCCTTCCTTTAAATTTATTTCTTCATATTTTAGTTTTGGTTAGTTTTTAACTATTATTATCTTATACTGTTTAATTGCAAATATTTACTTTCAACATTGACAACGTAGCTGAACATTTGATCGTGAATGTTGAATGACTGCATTCAGTTGGTTGCAGAGTTGGGTGTAACACGTTTCACAGTAACATTACTGCATTCTAATTACATTTTTGAGGAACACAGTAAGGTAAGGAATTACATTTTAAATTTGTTGAATTTGATTACAGTTACTGAAGTGTTACTTACGTTATAATTATAGTTTTTGAAAGAAAAAAAAATGCTTCTTTTAAATCACATTTTCCGCTGCAACGTCAGTTAATAAGCATGCACTTTTAAATTGCTGGAGCTGAAATAGTTGCTGTCGAGAGTGGTTGCTTCTTCAAGTGGAAAAACAGACATTACTTAGATTTCATTGAGCGTAAAAACAAAAATATTGCTGTGAAATGCAGTCTATGTCCAGTCTCTAAAGAACTTTCGACTGCTTTTAACTCGACCAGCAACTTGTTCAAGCACTTGACTAGAAAGTATTCTATGACAATATTCATCACCAAGGACAAGGGCCGACTGGGAAAGCATTTTCAACCGTGCAAAAGTAACTGTCAGTCAGGCCACATCTGATGCGATCTAGAAAGTGAAGAGCAGGCAGGGGGCACGGAGGTGCGCGGCAGGCCAGAGTCCTAGTGGCAGGCCATATTAGATGCGATATAGAAAGTGAAGAGCCAGGGGTGGGGGGTGGGGGATGCGCCTGCAGGCCAGTGGCTTGGTGGCAGGCCACATCCGATGCGTTATAGGAAGTGAAGAGCGGGGGATGCGCGGCAGGCCAGAATCACGGTGGCAGGCCAGATTGACCGTCAGGCCACCGGGAAATGCCCCGGTGCTCCCTATGGCCAGTCCGCCCCTGACCAAGGAGGACACCAGCGCCAAAAAACACAGCAGCCCAACTCAGCCTAAACAGGCCACATTGAATTTTTGTGCAGAATCTTCTGAATGTGAAGAAAAGTGTAGCTGCTTATAGGGCCGTTCACATACGGCGTCTTTTGCATGCAAGTGCATATTGGGAGTCCATAATGCGCACGCTCTCATTTCCCAGGCACACCCTGAGTCCGTGAATACCGTAAGTCACATGACACGAACTGACCGATCAGCTTCATACTTTGGAATATACACATTTAGGTAGACTACTTACCTCAGATAAATGCAGAACACCTAAACACTGCAGTGCTTTTTCATACTATAAATGTCAATGGGTACAGGTATCCAGTATTCCTCATTTCTTCTTTTGTGTTAAAAAAAATGGGTAACACTTTATTTTGATGGTCCATTTGAGTATTAGTAGACTGTCTTCTTAATATCTGTTGATACTGACATTTAACAGTCCTTTAACAGACATTTAACTGACTATAAGAAACTTTGCAAGTACATTTCAACTTACACTAACCCTAACCCCAACCCAAACCCTAACCTAACAGTCTACATATAATCTAATGATAATTAGTTGCAATGTAACTTAAATTCAACAAACGGACCATCAAAATAAAGTGTGACCAAAAAATGTTTTTTTTATGTTTTGGGCGAACTCTTTTGAATATGTCAAGCTGCTGTGATCAACTCATTGTAATGTTTCTCATTGAATATTAAATAACTGAAAGTTTATTTTTTATTGGTATATTTTATATGTTTTAAAAGTAACTTCAAAGTAAAGTAATTAGTAATCTGATTACTTGAAGTCATTAGTAATGCAATCAGATTGCATGTTTCAGTAGCAATCAGTAATTTGTAATCTATTACTTTTTTTAAATAACTTGACCAACACTGGTTGGTTCTAATTTTCTGTACACTTTTATTACTCAATTCCATCTTTCTTTTTCCCTTATTATTATTTTTTTTATTTAATTTTTTTTAATTCTCTTTTATAAAAAACAACAACAAATGTAACACTTTGTATTGTAATAGTGTTTGTTTTTTTGCAATAAAAAAAATTTGAACTTAAAGATGATGGGCAAGTTTGGTATTTGCCATTTTAATGCAGACAAGAAATATAACATATATGATGGTTAATTAATTTACATTTATTATTTTGTTATTTTTATTATACATAGGTATTTGTATAGGTATCTGTGACTTTTTTAATATTCTCTGGAATCTGAAGTATGATGTTGACAGTAGTTTTTGAAATAAACCAATTTTTGCTTAAAATAAATTCAGTGATACGTAATACCAAGTTCAGAATATATAGAAGTTATATAAAAAAATCCAGATATTTACTGAAATTTAAAGGGCACCTTTTGTAAAACCTTTACAACCTCAAAACACCCATCAGATTATTCATTATACCTTTCAGAATATTGGGATTTTCTGCTCTGAACACTATGTACTGTAGCTGTTTTTGTTGCCTGTGCCTTTAATGCTACAGGTAGTTCTCCTCGCCCATCGTTCCCATGTGCCTGTCAGAGTGTGCCTCAATCTCCGCCTCGGCTGTGTCAGATACATAGCACAGTGCAGACATAAAGGAAGCAGATCTAACGTAACGTTTGTGAGAAATACTACAGTAAGAACTTTCCCAATGATTATGTGATGCATCTGTTGCGGAGTTAATTCAAGCCTTTCTGCGACGGTGAGTCACACACAATGTTGTTACAAAGTTCACGCGCGCGCGCGCACACACACTTTGCTCTGTTTTTGCACGCCAAATGTGATAGGATACACGTTAATATACACTGTTGTATGGATATTTGTTATGTTAATGTATAAAATAAACCTGATTTAACGTCCACAAACTTTTTTTACTGACATGCGGCTGTGGTGATAAAGTAAAATTGCTGTAATTCATTACAAACATGCACTGTTTTAAAAACTCATTTCATTTCAAAACTTGTAAAACTCATTCTTGATCACATTTGATGATAATTGATGATCACAATGAGCTCAACAGGTTTTGCTTTCCACACGTCCTGTCTTGTTGATATGATTATATGTGTTACTACAAAGACATGTTAATACGCATTCAACTGCACTCAAACGTCACGTTGGGCCTCAAAATGGGAGGGATTTGGATCCTATTTTAACGTCAGGAAATTAAAAAAATACTTATTGTGTTTATATCACCCCAGTATGATTGTGTACACACTATACCTACACACAGTTCTGTCCAAACAGCTTACAAAAGATGATTTTCATCATAGGTGCCCTTTTAAGACAACTAAATTTAAGCCAGATTTGTAAAGATTTTTTTTTTATCTTATTTCAAGGACTGCAGATATCCAGTTTGTAAAAATACAGTTTCAAGTTTTCAAGATGATGAAACTCGGATCACTGAAAAGTCAAACCAAGCATTTTGACCAAATACAGTGCTGCACGAGTTTGCTGGCATATGTGCAGCTCAGGACATAATTCTTCTGCTAATTTTTGTGAGAGTCAGCTATTTTCAGTAGTTTGTCTAATAAATGCTTCAGTGGGCCAAAAAATTTATATATTTAATTCAATTACATCTCATTGGTATATTCAAGTTATGAAATTCAAATTTTTAAAAAAATTTTGAGGCATATAATTTTCACTTTTATTAAATTACAATTGTTAATTGAAATAAATACAATTGAAATTCAGATTGTTTTGGCATATTTTAAGCTCCATAGTGATGCTAAAAAAAATCCAAAATAGTTTCATAATGAAGGACAGGCCCCAAACAAAACTACAAGGTTGAATTATGTGCTTGACAAGGAGAAACACACTGAAATCCTTAAACAAAGTGAAAAGGAGAAAAAGGTACCGCTGGGCAGTGATGTCCAAATTATGACATACTTTTGGATTGAGGGTTGAGGGTCAAATTCTCGGAGGACTCCAATCTGCCAGGTCTCAATTGAGGCGGAACCAGTGTCCCTGCTGCAGAATTACCCTCCAGACCTGGGCTGTCAGCCACACTACATTCAATTAATTCTAAACCATATGGAACCTCATTACAGCGCTGAGGTTTGGGAAGAACCTGAAGCCCTTCAGTGTAAACTACCATAACTGTCATTTTGCTTTCTGAGGGATGTCAAATGAGCCAAACCCTCATATATGCTTGTCAACTCAATAGTGCAGGTGACATCCGTAAGGTCAAACAAAGATCATATTGTTTATCTCAAATCCTAATTTACATTGGTACACAGTTTTATTTCCTGTGGAAAACTCAGAACATACTGTAGCTGGGTGATTCGTATGGATTAATTTCAACAATGTTTTAGCATTTTTATATACTGTATTTATCTATTTTTCATAATTGCCATTTTTTCAACAAATAATTTTACAAACAATAAGAGTAAGACATGCTGACAACATCAATAACAAAAACACATATTTAACCCACATACATAAGAAATAATTGGCATTTTTCTCCTTTTATTTTTTGTTGTTGTTTATTAGTGGTGGTACATTTTTACTGTACTTTATCTGAGCATTTTTATTTTGAGAAATATTTAGGTCCAGTTCCAGTTCTACCCCTCAAACTCAAACTGGCAGGGGACCATTGAAATGACTGACAACTCTGTAGGAGGACTGTAGGAGGGCCATTTTCACATTCAAGCACAGGAAGAAAGTGCAAACCTGATGTAATTGATGCATCTTAGCACAACAAACATGACGTTTATATTTCAAGCATTACCTGTCACCAGTGGTAATGCAAATATATCTTTGGCTGTTGTTTGTGTGTAATGCTGTTCAATAGACACAAGTTCAGTCATTTTTTACAGAATATATGCATTGAAAACTCTAGCTTTTTGTTTCTTGTTGTACATATTGAAGTGGTAGCTTAAATTCTTATGAAAGTACTGCAAATAATAGGCCTAATATGAATGAATTAATCTGTCCAAGCCATTTGTTTCTTAACCAAAAATTACCAGATAGCATACTCCAGATAAGAACACCAGAAAGCAGTTTGGGTAACTTTAGTGACTTTACTGGAAATCGTTCTTCTTAATATCTTTTGTTTTTTGTAAAACTACAACAACGAGGGGAAAATGTATGTATATACAGTATTCACATTTATTTTAACAAATTCAATTCAACAAGCTTGACACTAAAATAAAGAAACTGGATGTGTGTTACTCACAACCATGTAGACTGAGAGAAACTGAAAGTAAAACTAAACCGTATATACAGTATATTGTAGTACCTGAACTGTCCAGTATGTAGTGTGTCAAAAACCACAAGTGACTATATGCGACTGCACAACAATATTAATTCAAAAATATATATTTTGGGTTGCTGAATCTTGGGTAACACTTTATAATAACTACACGCTATAAATCATTTATTAAGCATTAGCAAATAGTAATTCATTTTTTGTTAAGCATTAACATTATTAGACATTAGTAAGCAGTTTACAAATACAGCTTCAAATGCTGTATTCTTGACTTGTAAGCACATTTATAATGTGCTTAATAATTGTATTTTCATACTTTTTTAATTATTATTTTTTCATTACTTTTTCATTCAGAACGCATAAGTAAATGATTATTAAACTATTCAAATCAACATTCATATATGTTATTATTCAGGCATGTACTAATAGCTCATTTGTATGTTAATAAATGCTTTAATAGGTCAACTTCATGCAGTTTTGTGACCTAATCTAAATGAGGACTATTTATGCTTTACAAATCACTTATAAATGACAATTAAAAGCTCAGTTTTTCTAAACAGGAAAAATTTAAATAAATGACTATTAATTTCTATAAATTTGAAGATACACAAATGAAACTATATCAAATAAAAAATCAATATTTGCTATCTTTTGTAAAATAATTTACTGTACAGTTTAAACTTCACTAAATAACTTTGAAATGATGTATCGTTAAATTATTATATTGTTGTTGTTTTATCCAATTTTATGTAATTGTACTTATTTCTAATTGTATTTTGACACTCCTGTTATATGGCAATGTTTAAAGTCCAGAGTAATTTTATTTTTTAGATAAGATTGCAAACATGTATTGTTCATTTGATACTAAGCTTTTAATTGTCATTTAGAAGCGATTTATAAATCATAAACAGTCCTCACTTTAGATTAGGTCACAAAACTGCATGAAGTTGTGTTAATAAAGCATTTATTAACATACATAGTAACCATTACTATATGTCTAAATAATAAAATATTTAAATGTTGATTTGAATAGTTTATTAATCATTTACTAACTCATTCTGAATGATTCTAAAAGCCACCAACTACTCCTAAATACAAATGATTTGTAAATAATGTAGTACTGAATCTAGTAACAATTAATAAGTAATAAAGTATGAAAGTACAATTATTAAGCACATTATAAATGTGCTTATAAGTCAAGAATACAGCATTTGTATCTGTATTTATAAACTGCTTACTTGTGTCTATAAATGTAGAGTTAATGCTCAACAAATAATGAGTTCACTATTTGCTAATGCTTAATAGATGATTCATAGTGTGTAGTTATTATAAAGTGTTACCGAATCTTGTTATATTTCGACAACAGTTCTGGGCTGGAGGCAGAAAGGGGAAGGGGGTAAATTACCTGTGAAAAGACAATTTGAGACCCCTGCCTTAGCCCTTCCACTTACCTCTACCCCTTGGTTCACGTGTTCACGTGAAGAGGAAGGGGTGTCCCAATTCTCTTTTGCTTGGAGGCATAGGGGTAAGGGCAAGGGCCATAGAGCCCTTCAAATAGATTTTTTCAGGAACACACTACAAATGAAAGGGTATTAGAAATATGGCTGAAATATGGCTGCTAAAGTAAACAAGGAGACCCACAAATGTAAAAAAAAATTAAAATAAAAAAAGAAAGGGGGGGGGGTGTATTCATTTTACTACAACAAAAATCTGATGTATTACATGCATAATAACATTAATGTGTCACAGTCATGATCTCCAAAGAAATGTTTAAAAAATGCTAAATTTCACTAAAGATAATCCCTTATATAACCACTGCACAATATTCAGCAACATATTTTAAATTCTGATAATGTTACTCTGTCATGACAGAATAGTCCAGTCTGTCAGAAAAGTCTGTTGGCAGCGAATTGGCTTTATACAGCATGTCTGGATTGGGCATTACTTTACTGCTGTAAATTCTGAACTTTTTGTTCACTACATTTCATGCAAACATCTCCAACGAACATCCTTACTTGCTCCAGGAAATGACAACAATATTGAATTCCGAAACAGGTTGACTACTTTTAGTTAACCTGTTAAATCAGTTTTAAAAATGACATAGAATTATCCATTTAGGAATTGGACTGATCCAAAAACATCTGTGCTCATATCAACAAATGATTTATTTAATATCACTTGGCTGAAAAGTGGTCTTCTAAATTTATTAAAACTAAATTCACAAATTTGATTCAAACTCAGCCAAAAAAAAAAAAGCTTAAAAGCTGAAGTGTTTGGGTGGCTAATGTAAAAACACTAAAGCTGAATTTAAGTATTTATTATTGTAAATAAAAATCCATATTTTAAAATCCACAGCTGCCAGTTGTTTGTGAAGTAAATCTGCTTTAAATGATTGGAGTGCCCACTGTATAACATGATAAACATGCTCTAATAAATATTTTATTAAATGAAATTGGGAAATGCAGTGTTTCTGAAATGTAATGCTTTTAATAGGACTGAGTTATTCTCTTGTGGTGACACAAATTCATTATTCAATAATTGAAGAATAAGTTAAAACTTATTTTGTCTCTATATTTAAAGCACTGCACATTAAACATTTTTCAATAAGTACATTTAAAACCTGATGCATTGTACTTTTCCTAAGGTAAAAATTAAAAAGCATGTAATACCTATTGAATAGTGTAATATTTCATGCACGTGTCTACTGTATACTTTCACTCAAGCACTTGATTTGTGTTCTTTCTGCAACTCTGACGTTTAAACATTTACCTTTGTACTGTATTTCATACATTAAGTGAATTTGTTTTAGATTTACCACTGACCATTTATGTGGTGAACTTGGATTACAGTAGCCAACATTTGAAGTGGATCAAAGGCTTTCATCAAAGTTGTCAAAAAAACCAATGTGTATTGAATGTTCTTTTCTTAGTGCAACTTTGAAGAACTTTTTTGATCCACTTCAAATGTTGACTACAGTAGAACAATCTTTAAGATGGTTTAGCAAGCTTTTAAAAAGAGAACATAACACGAAACCATGTTTGTAGTTATGATTTTAAGTTGAATAGTTAAATAAGATGAAAATCTAACTTATTATTTAGAATCGGTCTAACTGTCAAGGTTGAATATTGTGCTATATCGCTCTGCCCTAATACAGAAATTAATAGAACATGTCTTGACACTGGCCACAAATACGCTTTATATTTAACAAAATACGGTTTATATTTAACTTTTGGAGCAGCTTATACTCAAAAAAATTTTTGTAGTTCCCAGCTTTGTGTTGGATTGAATTAAGAGAGGAAAATGTTGACAATAAAAGTAATCTTAGGTGTTTAAAAGAAAATAGAAAACTTGTTAGAGTTTAATCTCCACTTTAGTTTGAAGATTTAGAAGAGTTTCATGTAATGCTTTGTGTTTTGAGATTACCACCTTGAAGAAGCACCCATGCTTTGGGTGTTGGCAGTTTAATTAGCAAAAATTCAGTTTGTTGCAAAAACTGTCCTAAAATTAGTTCTGAGATCAGTCTCAATCAGCTGTATATGTAACTCATGAAATATGCTTAAAATGGCTCTTTTAGTTAATTTAGGCATTCATCCAGGCTCTTTTAGTTAATTTAGGAGTTCATCCAATGAGTTATTTTTTGAGTGTACCAAAAGTAACTTATACTGCACATAAAAAAGACTTTTTGATGAGGAAGCCTTGCATCACCTACTGTACAGTATAACTGTTTCAATTTAAAAACGAATAAATGTGGAAGCACATTTGGAAAGCTATGAGCTAAATTGCCCTCAATAGTCAAAGAATTAAATATTAATTAAATATTCACTTACGCACTACCATTAATATTCCATACTTAATGCGTCAACAATTTAGTTACACACATATGCCATGCACAAAAAAAAAGATCACTGAGTTCATACGGTGAAAAAAGAACTAAAGAAGCCAAGCATTTCTTTGACAGCATGAGCAAAAATAACTGTACAGATAGACTGAAGTTGGTTGGTGATTTAGTTAAAGTCTGCCCCAAAGAAAGACAATTACATCTTATAAAGTAGATGTCTGTATATCACAGAACCCAGAAATCAATAGGCATTCATTATCCAAGACACAGGGGGCCAATGTCCGCAGGGTGAAAATCCAATCGGCCTCAAACCGGTACAGCAAAGGATTTACACCTCCTCATCTGGACTTTGAGAAACACAGTACATCACCAAACATCTGACAAACAAGACAACAAACTGTAGTGCTTCTGAGTTCACTTCTATATCATAATGCTTCAATTTGATCTGCGCACCCCAGGCAATGTAGCATAGCAAGAGGAAAAAATATGATAAATGTAGGAAAGAGTTTTTATGGCTGAAAAGCGGAATGGTTTCTATCGTTATTATAAACAGCACTGAAATGTCTCTGGAGTCAGCTTTCGTTGGTAAGTGGTGTGTTTTTGTGAATTTCTGCATGGGCGACATCATCCCTCGGGATTTTAGCCTGGTTGAAAAACAATTAGTCATGAATCTGACTGAGATCTTGGCAACAGTGTTCTCAGGAAATGTGTGATATCTGAGAACCTGATTATGAAATCACCCATGGGTTTTCAAAATAGCCTTAATAAGGTTTATTAAAAATCAAAACCTCATCTGCCTGAGACATGATGAATCTCACCGGCTGCATTCATATGCCAACATAAAAGCCTTTGAAGTGCACTCGCCATCAGATATCAGATATCCTGTAGTCATTTCTTAGATGCTTCTTGAGAAGCTGCTACCTTTGTATACTCAATTTACAAGTGTACATTTATCAATTTCAGCTTTAGAAGATTTTGTACCAGATGTTTAAACTAGGGGACTGCAATCTCTTCAATTAGCTTGTCAAGAATAAAAAAAACTTTCTGTCCGACCCAATTTATATTAATAATCCGCTCCTCATAATCTTTTCTCGAAGATTGCTTTCTTCTGTTGATGAGTTCACCACTGTAATTTATTTTCTGCCCTGAATCTTATTCATAAAAGACACTGTAATTCATTTTAATGTAATGTATTAGAAAAAGCCACTGAAAGAAAAACAAGCACAGCTAACGGAGACAAGATGGAGTTCTGTTTAGGAAATTCAGCTACATGAGACTCGTTCCTTCAGGTTCTCTATCTCTGACACCTTCAATAGCGGGTCAGATCTTGAACATGTTTGTGTTGCCCTCTGTCTCTGTTCCTGCAAGGCCAGAGACCCAAGTAATGAGATGGATATCCCATCCAACTGTGCTGACTTCAATTCAGTAGGGTGGGAACACCCCAATAAGGTTTCTACAAACTACTCACTTCAATCTCCGGCAGCCATTTCCAACTTATCAGGAGCCATTACCTGCCTGCTGCTCTGAAGGGTCAAGGACAAGCAAAGAAACATTGCTTGTTTATTCTATAAGGGCAAGCAATAAAGCAGAGTTGCTGGCAAGCTCTGTTTGAAAAGGAAAAAAATATTTAAAAATGAAAGCAGTTTTCGGATTTACCTGTTTTTCATGTAACTGATTAAATTAAATGTGAAAATGTTGCTAAATACTGTAGCACACTATACTGTGGTGAGAATATAATGATGTTAAGGCACAGTTCATCTAAAACTTAACATTCTGCTACGGTTTGCTAAACCTCATTTCATTCCAAACTTGTATGACTTGGGGTTATCAAGTGCAATAATTCACAATCTTGTGAGAAAGTCTGCATAGACAAAATCCTCTCAGACAGAATTCAGTCTCGCATTCAGTGTTATATTTTTCTCTTCTTTTGTGTTATATTGTGCTTGAATGGTCAGATACTGGATTATTTCCTTATTTCCTAATACCTGAAACGGACATAAACATAGTCGGTTATGTAAAGTAGTTTGATAAACAAATCTTATTTGCATTCATATACAGTTGAAGTCTGAATTATTAGCCCCCCTGAATTATTAGCCCCCCTGAATTATTAGCCACCCTTTTTCCCCCAATTTCTGTTTAACTGAGAGATTTTTTCAACACATTTCTAAACAGAATAGTTTTAATAACTCATTTTTAATAACTGATTTATTTTATCGTTGCCATGATGACAGTAAATAATATTTGACTAGATATTTTTCAAGACACTTCTATACAGCTTAAAGAGACATTTAAAGGCTTAACTAGGTTAATTAGGTTAACTGGGCAGGTTAGGGCAAATAGACAAGTTATTATATAGCGATGGTTTGTTCTGTAAACTATTTTAAAAAAATAGCTTAAAGGAGTTAATAATATTGACCCTTAAATAGTTTTTTAAAAAATTAAAACTGCTTTAATTCTAGCCAAAATAAAACAAATAAGACTTTCTCCAGAAAAAAAAATATTATCAGACACACTGTGAAAATTTCCTTGCTTTGTTAAACATCATTTCGGAAATATTTAAACTAGAAAAAAAAAAAAAAAAAAAAAAAAAAATCAAAGGGGGGCTAATAATTATGAGTTCAGCTGTACATGCTGTATCATGTGCTTTTTGTTATAGCCTTCTTAGGACACCAAACATGCTTTTTCACTATGCAAAGTGCCCTTTTTGAATGATTTTCTAACAGCAGCGAGCATTTTGTGCACTGCTTATGTGCCCTGCAAATGACCACCTGCTGCACCTCAGATTTTGTAGCTAATACTGAGACTTTTAAAGATGGAGAAGGGACTATTGGTCGCTGTTTTGAGTTATCCAGAGCTGTATGACTTCTGAATATCACAATATTATTAAATATTACAATTATAACAATATCAGCAGCAGCCCTCGCACACAATTATGAGGTTGCCTAGCAACAAAAAGCAAAGCGCACTTCTTTTTTTGTATGTCAACAATATTCTCAGAACAGAAAAGCACGGTCAGTGTGATTGACCCCCAAGGAAATTTTCTGATGGCATGTTTGCCCTGAGCCCAAAGCTGAATTACTCTCATTTCCTCTCTCCATTAAAATTATAAATAAATTAAAAAATAAGTGTTTTAAATATTTAATTATTTTTACATATTTAGTAATACAAATTATATTTAACACTAAACCTACCAAGGTGGTCATTTTAATTTTTTTTAATTTTTGCAATTTAATAAAACACACATATCTATAATTCACTGACTTTTACTAAATGTGTTACTTTTCTTCTAACATAGTCATTTTATTAAAATTACAAAACACAAAAGAGGTTTGATTATACAACTATAGTGGTCAAAATGCCCACATGCATTTCAGTGTCTGCTACAGTACTTATCCCCATTACTTTAAATATGCGTGCCTCTGTTGCCTAGCAACTTCCTGCTAGAGCTGCACGATATTAGAAAAATATGACATTGCGATATTTTGTTTTGCTGCGATATTTATTGCAATGTGAATAAAATTTTACCAGATGATTTGAATAGCTCTATTTGGGAATATTTTATTTATTTAGATCGACTGTGATGATAAAGTCTTTTTCTATGCAGTGCATCTGCATAAATTATGATAAATAAACAACAAAAATAAATAAATAAATAAATAAATAGTGCTTTATGGTTCAAGTACAAAAATTAAACAATCAAATATAAAATAACATGGTCATCATTGTATAAATAATTAAAAGATAATGATATTTCTTAATCTTTTAATATTTATCAAATCTAATCCTGCAATGTGACTGTTGTAGATACACACTGCAACGTCGATTGTGACAGAACGGGCCTCAGCTCGCTCTGGTGGGGAAAACTGGGTTCGGGGGACGACAAAAATGATGGCGTACTCGATAGCACTCCAGTGTACAGTGTTTATTTACAGTGCTGGCAGGTGAAAACAGTCCACAGTGAAGAATATATATATATATATCTATATATATATATATATATATATATATATATATATATATATATATATATATATATATATATATATATATATATATATATATATATATATATATAAAAGTGTCCAAATACCAAAAATCCAAAGTAACAAAATAATAACAAAACAGAAAAATAAAAATGGAAAAAAAAAATATATATATATATATATATATATATATATATATATATATATATATATATATATATATACACACAAAATTAAAGAAGTATCCACAATATACATACGGGGGGGTTTGCTCGAGGTACCACTGTAACACTCTCGCTGACTGGGTTAACAAGCTCTGGTCTTGGGGTTTGGCCACTGCTTATATAGACCAAACTCCCACCTTTTTTTGGGGTCTACCACTTTATGTAAGTATCAGATACTAGTAGTTTCCTTTATACATGTCCACACTTAACACATAATTTGTCATCTAAACAACACTAATAAATCTTCCTCAAAACACTTAAACACTTAATTTCAGTATTTCATTGGATCAAACACTTTCCCGCCACGTTGTGTTGCCGCATCCGCCGACACAACGGGCAAACGGAAAGACTTTACAAACAAACAAACAAACAGACGATCGACACAGACAACAAACAGGACAAAAATAATGTATGTATGTGTATGAAGAACGGGAATGGAGTTATGCTGTGGAAAATGCGTTATGAAAGACTGTCTATGAGCTATTGGATCCGTGTGTGCACCCACATTGCCAACAGCAGGATAACAGGTAAGTTGCGATGACGGTGAGTGTGTGTGTGTGTGGGTGTGTGTACATTTGTTTAAACTGTGTGCTGCTCACTTAACGGGGACAAAGCTCCACTTTATCACATCGATGCTCAAACAATATATTGTTCAGCTCTACTTCCTGCTAACAAAACATAACTTTTTGTTGCCAAAAACATAAGTTTACTTCAGATATGTCCATTAAAACAGCCACTCACCTTTAAAGCCTTCTCACCTGCTTGAGAAAGTGAAAATGAAAGTGAGGCACAGGCATTCGCGGGTGGTCTAACGTAGCTTAACTATACATTTATTGGCTGTATTACCTAAAAGATAGTATTTTTAGGGGGATGACCTAACTGAATATGACAACGGACATGTGACCGGCTTGGTAATTCTAGTAGTTAAATAATTCTGGTAGTTCCAGTGTTAAAGCAACACATTTTACAATTACAATTGCACTTTTCAAACACTTAACCAAAATCTAAGCACTTTTCCAACCTTGAAAACACTAGATTAAAATTTTCAAGGATTATAAGCACCCATACGAACCCTGAACATGGGTCCGTTCATTCAGTAGTTTTGATTCATCACATTGAGCTCTTCATCAAAAGTGATGAAGAGCGTGACGGAAAACAGGGGAAGGATTTTGATTGAAATCCAAACATATGTGGTTACAAGCGACGTATCAGAATACATGCAAATACCACATGAAAACAGTAAAACATCTCAGCTTGCTTGCGACCAGATGACTGAAAACATATGTTAATACCAGGTGGAAACAGAGCCACAGATGGTAAACACCGAATATAATGTACAGCATCTCACAAACATGCATATTTACCTTTAACAAGAAAACTGCATTAAACTTTTCAAAAGGAAAACCAAAATGCGTCATTCGACTAAAATATTTAGCATATCTGTTTACATGCAGACAGAAGCATATGCTTTTAAATATTTAAAAGTTTGCTTTGAACCCAGGGTTTTATTGTATATGAAATGCATGTGCTTTTATTACTTCTTCCCACAATCCTCCATCGTCTGAAATTGTTGACATGCCCTTTCTCAACTTTTGTTTGCTATTCATTGTGCTGCAGTAGCAGAGAATTCTCTCATGATCCAGAGTGGCCAAAAGAAAGAGAAAAAAAAATGAGATCTAGTGGTGTATGGTAGCAGTAGCCTTGTGAAGGAGACGCCTGAGGGCTTTTCAGAGGACTCCTCCAAACTTCAAAGTCTCTTTGCTTCCATAAGAAAGGCCATTGGGGAGTTGGCATCAATTTTAAATGATAAAGAGGAGGTTAGGGTGGGAGTGAGTGAAAGCGTAGCAGAATAAAAACCAAGACTCTTGTTAGGATTAAAATTAGTTGTGTTTGTACGGAGAGCGAGCTGGCTGTGTTTGTTCCTCCACTCAAGCTGAGAAACATGGACGACCCTTCTGACAAGCACATCAGCGTGTTCATCATGAATGCATTATCAGCACTATCAGCTACAGCCACAGCCATGATGCACACTTCCTGCCCACATAATGGCAGGCACACTAAAGGAAGTGTAAAAAAATAATGAATGATTAAATAATTATGTGACAGCAGACAGTCTATTTATGCAGATCAGTTCACATGTTAAGAGTATATAATATAAATATACTAAGAATTATATGCATATGCATAATAGTATAAATAACGAATCAAATGTTTTCTAATTTAAGATTAGATTTAACATTGACTAAAATTTCAGCCCGACTGACAGCATTGTTGTACTTTTGAGGCTTTTTTTTATGCAAGAATGTAGTTGTTTAGATTGCAACCATTCAGTTTATATATAAAGATAGTGTCTATTTAAATTATTATAATTTTGGAGATACAGCACGCCGTCATCCTTCGGCCTGTCATACCGAGCAGAGCAAAGATGGTTGATGTTGTCCATCCAGAAGATGTTGACAGAGACCACATAATAAGCCCTTAGAGGAAAAAAACTCAGCGTAATTTCAAACTACAGCTGATCAAATCATTATTAAACTGGTAAGTGACATTCTAAGTCGATCTCTGTCTTTTCTATGTTGTAGCGCTGTATTTATAGCATAGTAATTGAGTGTGAGATGGGACTCACATATCAGGCATGTATGTATTTTGTGTTGGCAGAAGGAAGTAGTCTGATTTTCTTTTTTACATACACGATTATGCCGTCGAACTGTTGTATATATTGTAATATTACACTCATAGCAGTGCGATGTGGCTGTATATCGTCACTGGTGGAATGCTAAGACAATCGGCCAGCGGGCCATATCGCACTGCTACTCGTGTGATATTGCTCATCATTAATTATGCTATCAATTAACTTAAGTAATCTGTTCCACTGAATGCTTACTTAATTGTTCAAGATATTTATTTAAAAATGAGCTCAAACAACAAAGTTTTTGATTTTAGGGACAACTAATTGTTTTATGTTTAATCATCTTAAAATTGTAAAAACCACTAAATCAACTTAATCGATTTGAGTTAAGATGAGATGAATGGATTGTGTGAAACACAGAATTTTACAGTGCAGGCCTGTTTAAAAGTGCCCTATAAAGAAAATCTGGGTATATCTATCTTACAGACAGGAGGTTAAGGAGCTGGCTGTCTGGTGCAGTCACAACAACCTGGAGCTGAACACGCTCAAAACAGTGGAGATGATAGTGGACTTCAGGAGAAACCTTCCTGCTCTCCCCCCACTAAGCCTCATGGACAGCATTGTGGCAGCAGTGGAGTCATTCAGGTTCCTGAGCACCACCATCTCTCAGGACCTGAAGTGGGACACTCACATTGACTCCATTGTCAAAAAAGCTCAACAGAGGCTGTACTTTCTTCGTCAGCTGAGGAAGTTCAACCTGCCAAAGGAGCTGCTGAAACAGTTCTACACCTCCATCATTGAATCAGTCATCTGTACTTCAATAACTGTCTGGTTTAGCTCAGCTACCAAATCCGATCTTCGAAGACTACATCAAATAGTTTGGACTGCTGAGCGAATCACTGGTACAACCCTTCCTACTCTCCAAGAACTGTACTTATCCAGAGTGAGCAGAAGGACAGCCAAAATCACTCTGGACCTCACACCCAGCACACGGCCTCTTTGAACTTTTACCTTCTGGTTGACGCTACAGAGCACTGCGCACCAGAACAGCCGACACAGAAACAGTTTCTTCCCTCAGGTAGTCAATCTCATGAACACTTGATAGTAATTATGAAACAAACATCACTACTTCTACAGTATAGTACTGTATGTATTTATACACTTTTTATACACATAAACACTTATTTAACAACACACTCTACATGCCAATTTGCACATAACAGCTGCACATATAACGTTGTAAATAGTAATATACCTGTACATACACTTGTCAATTTGTATATTTGCATTCACTACTTGCTTCTATTTTTAAAATGTATTTATTATCTGTTTTTTGTCCTGTCTCTGTAATTCTGTTGCACTGTAGAAGCTCTGTCCCGAAAACTAATTCCTTGTATGTGTGAACATACCTGGCAATAAAGCTCTTTCTGATTCTGATCTAGGAAACCCTGCCCCCAGAACATCCCCCGTATCAAATGTCACAACCTGCCCAGTTCAGTGGGAATCAGGCAGGCAGATAAAGCACACCATCACATTATCACGAAACGATTAAAATGAAGATAACCGAATCAAACAAATGATATGTTACTGTACAGCATTACATTATGTCTATACGCACAGGCAAATGTATTTTCATTCATTATATTTGTCTAGGCTACTCGCCAACCGACTGTTGGCATCATACATCGAGTGGTCTCGCCACTAACGGAGGGACCCAGCGCACCATCCATAATATAAAACCACAGAAATTCTCCGGTAATAACTCGGTATAAAATGTATTTTATAACATCCTCATTTTGATAGAAGTCATCAAACATTCAGCCCAAATGCTCCGGAGAGACATAAAATATATAATTTTTTCCAAAGGCTATATGACACTTAATAGATAATTCCTCTTAATTTAAGAGAATAATTTAAGGATGTTGCATATTATTCAGTTACCTTAAATAAAGTGTTAAGTGTTTCAGGACATAAGAGAAAGTAATAAAATATAGCCTATATTTCGTTGCGTTCAGCAGCTATCCACTAATAAAGCTCTACATTTAAAATTTCATTTTTAAATTTTACCACATCATATAAAAACATAAACACTTGTTTGAGGACATAAAACACATTTTTTACTTGCAGTTTTTCCCAATTTGTTTGTAAAGCAGCACTGCGCAGGACTGGATGACAGAAAAGAAGGTAGTTTCTGGTTCCACTCACTCAAAAAATGCTTTGTTTGCACGATTTGATCCACGTCGGATCCAAATACTTTATAAATAATATTTCAAAACTCCTCGGTTGTTTATTGTTTTTAGAAAATATCTCAAATCTTTTTTTCAGATAGGCCTTTGTAAAATGAAAGTTTAAAATGGCTTGAAACGGTTTAATGTATGTATTGTATTTACCTACATTGTTAAAGCTTTTGTTTGTTTTATATTGGTTTATTTATTTAATGTGATTTTATTAAACCCGATATTTGTAAGTCTTTAAATGATTTCAATATAGCTTAGGCTATTTTATCTAGATATGACATTAACAGAGCTGTCAAGCGAGCGATCTTTTCCCCGGTCTCTCACACACATACAGGCATCCAAACGCGCACATATCATGCACAAACACACCTTTTAAACTTGACAAAAACTCTCGACAACCTTTACTGGCTGCTGTCTTTAATATGATTCAAAGATTATTATGCGTTATTGAAACATCAAGGAGGACGCAGCAAAGAAATGTCACTTAAAAATTAAAAATTTGTTATTTTATGCAACAGCCTTACATTTAAAAGTGAAACATAAGGGCGATCATAAGCAAAAAGACCCCTAGCCTATAAGTTGTTTTATGGAATAGCCTATCTTATTTATTTGTTTGGTGCATGTACTCCTGTGCGATTGGAAAACTAATGTAATGGCAGCAAGCCATCTTTACCAGACTCGGGCAAAGTTCGCCTCTCTTTCACTCTGCCCCAAAGCCCCAGCTGGCCCACTTTGGCCCAAGGTATTCGGTGGGCCGAAAAAGGCCGGCCGCTGGCCCTGAGGAAGCGCCGCTTTGGCCCGATCAGGCCATGGAAGTGATAGTGGAAACGCGACTGGCCCTGGCTCGCTCACTTTAGGCACGATAGTGGAAACACGGCTATTGTTTCTTCATTCTCATTTAAATTCCACAAAATCATTCAAATTCCATTTAATCAAAACACATAGCAAACTGATAACCGACTCATGGGCCATGCCCTCATCATTTGCATGTAGGTCTACTTTAGGTCAATTATCCAGACCTGACAAGCTGCCGAATCATCAAGAGAACAAAGTTTCATATGTAGCTCTGAGATCATTAACATGCATGCCTCAGGCATGTTATTATTTCCACTAAATGTTTATTTACTCAATTCCTTTCTTTAGGTTATTACTCTAATTTTTGTTGTCTAATTTTGTCAAAAATTTCACCAACATTCAAAAGATTATAATATCAGCTTGTTTAATAGTCACTGCGTTTTAAAATAACCCTTCATTTTACATTTTTAATTTTAGTTTACTTAAAAAAAAGAGCTCTTAAAATAATACATCATCTTAACTAAACTGAAGCAAGAATACTACTTAAACTTCACCCTAAAAAAAGCAAGACCATAGAGATTTATTAGAAAATTTATTCATTGCATTTTTGCTTTTTAGAACACAAATAATACAACTTCTTCTTTTTATTATTACAAAACATTTAATTTAGATTTTACTGTTTGTATCCCCCAGGATACCTTGACCCTTTTAGGGTTATAAATTATATTAAATAATTATAAATAATATTTTGTTTTATCAACATTTTATTAAGTGGTGTTTTTTACAGTGTGTTTATTAAGGTCCTTTCTTAAAACGACAACGTGACTACTACAGGAATTAAGAAACTTATTTTTAAGGTCCACACTAAATGAACCAACAAAACCAAAGCCAAGTGTGAACACATTTAAAATAATCCAAATTCATCTACTACATTTCAACAAGTCCAACAACAGATGTGTGCACTCACTCTGACAAAAAAAAAATCTGCACACTACAGCTAATGAAATACAATAAAGACCAACTCCTTTAAAAAAAAAAAAAGCCTGGAAGAAAGCACAGCCAAGACAGGCATGCAGGACACGAGAGGTCGTCTACCTGCGCAGCTTAGATATGCCATTTAATCTTGCCCTTCTCAGCTGACACAGCTCAAGGGGAACTTAGGAAGGCAGGACATTGAGGTGATTGCTACGTAGTATAGCCAGTGGACAACGGCAAAGTTCAGAGCTCATTTAAGAGACTTGGAGACCTTTTCACCTCGCGCAGTGCATTGGGTTCTGGATGACAAATGAGCTCCTTAAAGCACTATGTTCTGCTGCTCCAACAGTCCCACCCCCTCACTCTACCTTCAGCCATTTATCATTCACATCCTTGCCTCGCCAACACAGCCTAGTTCATAAAGAGTGTTGAAAACACAATGGGGAAAATACAGTGGGGAAAAGCAGAATATCCAGCCTTGAGCGATTCTGATTCAGTTCGTTCACATGAACAACAATATTCTGATATTAACATGATTAAGAGACGATACTGTGATTGAGTATCTACCATGTAAGTAAGGCATAATCAATGGTTTGCTGTGCGTTAAAGGATTTTAAATGCAAAACACAGAGACAAAGAACCACCAAACCCAAAGCAGAGATTGCCTCCGTGAAGTGCATTTAAAACCCTGTAACTTAAGGCAAGCTGTTGGTTATCCTGTGGTCATTGTTTAGACAATTTAAAACTAGTAATGGCAGCTCAATATTGGACAAAATTTGTTAGAAAAGAGTTAGAAGTCCTTGCTTTGAATCAGTCATGGGCAGAGACAGTCTTAATTACACTACCATATATATATAGCTCATAGCAACACATGTTAGCTACCTCCAAATAATTTGAAGCATATTGGCATGTTGTTTGAAGCACATGTCAGTGTCCTCGAGATTACGGCTCCGCTACTATGGCTACTACCAATGTTTGAGTGTAGCCTATTATTTTGACCAGTGATCAAAACTGACTGAACCTACATGTGCATTAAACAATTTTATTTGCATTCCTTTTGTTGGATTAACTCCAAAAGCAAAATTATGTATTCAGATCAGTATATTACATAACTTCAATGCAAATGTACATACAGAGGCAAATTGATCAAATTATGCTAAATGTGTGGAAAGCTCACCTCAATCACGTATAATTCACCTCAATCATATATACCATGCAAAATCAAATAATTCAACTCATGCTGAAAATTCATGAAAAAACTAGAACTAGTGACGTGGTGCTCTATATTTGGTGTGAACCCAGCATTGCAGCCAATCAGAATCAGGAATTCCAACAGACCATGGACTAAAAAGATATTTGAGTACACTATTAAAAAAAATGCTGGGTGCCACACAATCGATTTGTGTTGGGAGAACGTGACGGAATTAAATTAGCTTATAGGTTTTTACAAATTTCAGTGGATTGAATATTAAGGGTCACGAAACAACAAAATACATATTTTGAGATGTTGACAGATGTCTCACGTTGCTAAAAACACTTTTAGGACACGTTTCACTAAAAAGTGAAAAGGTTTTTTTTTGCGTTGGTTCGAGCAAATTTGTTCTTTCGGTTTAACCCTATGGGGTCTAAGGTGATTTTGGGGCCCCTAAGATGTTTTGACATGCCCTGACATTTGTGCTTATTTTAGCTACTTATTACAAAGTACTGGCCAACATGTATTTTTTTGTATTCAGCACAAACTGTGCTACAATAATGTGTGTCAATTATTGATGTACATGCTTGCGTTTTTTAGAAAAAAAAAAGTATTATGCGTGGTTAGAAGGTTTTGGAGAAAAAAATGTAGCTGAAATAATGTCCAAAAACCACACTTAATGGGCCTGAATAAGACTTTTGAGTAACCAGTCTTGTAGGCTAGAATATTTACTTCACAATTATGCAAAAATTATTTTGTTCTCTCATTCAAAGAAAACACTACAAAGATTTACATTTTGTTAAGTCTGTTTTGGCTCATCTCAGCTCATGCGTGAGTGACAATGGTCATGAATAATTCACACCTGAAAAGACAAAAGACACACCCACTCACCCATCAAGGGCACTGTAAAGCAATGTCCAGCTGCAAAAGCTAGTCCAAACTAAATGCTTGTTGTATTACTTGCTGTTTGACCACATAAACACTCTGGGTAAACACTATACAATGCTCAGCTATATAAGTACACACCTCACAAATCTATCTTTTAGATTAATATTTTTAATAGGAAGCTCTACAATATTATATTTGTGCATATACATTAGATTAGTCAGTACTGAAGCCAAATCTGGAGCATATCAAACAAAATAACTTACGATAACAGTCCAAAAACTAGTACACCCAAATTTATATGTTATAGAAAAATATTAAATACAAATTTTAAAAAGAGGAAAAATCAAGAGAAGCAAAAAAAATTGAAAAATTTAGTTGAAATTTTGTAGGTTGTAATTTATTTTGCGATATTTTGCTTTGTGTAATTGTATTATCTTTCAATTTCTCAATATGTTTGGTGACTAAAATATTATTTTAATAAATATATCCGTTTAACAAACCTGTTTTGTTTAAATGAACCAAAATACATTGTCTATGTTCACTGAGAAATGGATAAAATTATTCATTTTTAAAATGGGCTGTACTCAATTATGCGGAGCACTGTATGTGCACTTATACAGCATGCACAAAAATATATATTTGAAATGGTATAAGATGTGTTTGCAAAACTGTTGTAATAAAAACTTTCTTGTGCATTAATCCAGCATTTAATAATAATTTCTGAATGACTCTAAGACACTGAAGTAATGTAATGACAAAAGCTTTAAAGCTTTAAATAAAAAATAATGTTTTAAACATGAAAATCAAATTACTTTAAATCAAAATAATATTTTAAGACCTTTTATATATATTTTGCCCAAATAGTTGCAGCCTTAGTTAACTTTTTCCAATTTTAACAGGTTCAATTACGGTAAAATAAAAATAAAAATAAAATAAATAACACGTATAACATGCGTCTCATTCTGAATAAAGCAGAATCGGATCACGATGGTCCCGTGAGGTTATATGGGTCATAATTTCAATTTATTCCTGAATGAAAATGAAACGGCCTTTCTAGCCAGTGCGCTTTTTGTTTGTGGGCAAGCACGAGTTCGGGCATTGTTTGTATAAATGGCAGACACGAGAAGAGCCGTCGTGATACGCGCTCTGCCGGGAGAGTTCTATGGATTACCTAGCTAGACAACATTTGTTTTCAAAATGAGTTGGAAAGTGCACCTTCCAAGCTTTATGCAGGTATGTCTCTTATGTATATATCTCATTTATTCGTGGAGATTCCGCTGTTTATTCTGACCTCAGTTTACATGGAGCGCGCGTCGCGTGTACGATTGTAATAACAAAGCCTCGTGGGTATGGCCCCATTAAAAATAATCAGTTCAGATTGACAAACTAGACAGTGTTGGTTTCATACTGATTACTTTATCAAGTAATGTTTGTTTTCGACATGCACTCGGTGCATTTAAAAGTAGACGCTTCAAGCTTTCTATAGATATATGTCACATGTCTGTGTGTTTTGCTTTCACGGAGTTTCAGTGCATTTTATAGACACGTCTGTAAAACAGTTCGCGAAGAGAGAAAAGAAAGAATGCCTACACTGTTTATTTTCCTTATTTTGCAAAAGCACACACTTTTGTTGTTATTGTGTGTACACAAAAAAGTAGACACCTAACAGATTCGATTGATGTATTGCCACTTTCCTGACTTTTTTCAAACTAGAGGTGCGAAAACACCCTGCTGAGACAGGGGGGTTTCATGGCCCTTTAAACAATTAAATTGTCCCAAAAAACTCAAGAACTGTAAATATTTTTTTTTACTATTTTAGTCACATTATGGCAGTGAAGAAAACCTTGTCACAAGATAAACACCCTCATAAGTACGGTGGCTGGGAAATGCAAAACAACATTACAATGAAGTTTAAGTCAAATTTACATTTTGAAACACATTTTTCCCTATCATAAGACACAATTACATAGGAAAACCGATTTTACCAAGAACCAAACAAATGTACATTTTAGAAAAAAATTAACAAGATGCAAAACACTTTAACTAGTCCCGAAACAAATTTACAATGACAGATTCTTTACGGAAAGGTAATGTACCACACACCGGAAGTGATGCTAAATGTACTTGTGTGTGACTTTGCAGACACAGGTTAACACGAGTTCAAAGGCACAGGTTAACATGAGTCTGCAACTATAAAAATCATGGTTTGACCAACTGTTATAGAGCTATTCTGAGAAAATATCAGCGTGAGAGTATGTAGAAACATGTAAACGCAAGTACATGGAAACAAGTTATCACGAGTCCACAACCAAAGCACAACATATTTTGACTGATAAAAATATCAAAACCAACCTCAACGTGTAGTGCTGAATAGCTCAGTTAGATAAATCGGTAGACACTCGTGCTGAACTTTTTGACTTGGGTTCGAATCCCGTTGATGACATGTAAATTATAATTATTTCTTTACATTAATTTTGGTTATATACTGTTCTGCCACACAAATATTAAAATCAATATTGTTTACAATGACACTGACACTAAGTAATAAAAATGTTTATTTGGTATGGGCATGTTTTGTTGCTGTGAAAAAGTGACGAATCTGTCAATCTGCAAATGTGAATGGTTTACATCTGGAAAGGGGCACCAGTTAACACGGTCACCAGTTAAACTGTAACACTGGCTTTGTTCAGTTTACTGTTAAGTGTCCTCAAGCAGATGTTTACACTGTGTAGACTTGACATCATGTCCACGATTACAGCGTACGAGTGGCCCTCGCTAAAATATTGAACACATGGTTGCAGTATGTCTGGTGTTTCCGTCTGGTCTGCGTCCTTTAGAAACTCCACACACCGAACACACGTAAAAAAAAAAAAAAAAAAAAAACACGTTAAGCTACTGTGTTTGCCACAAATCGGGCAAAACAACCCTCAACCACAGTCCATGTTTAGTCACCATAAACTTTATTTACGCCACAACACGAATGTACCGCGCTCACCACCAACGACAACAACACTTTTCCCCGCGTCACTTCCGGTGTGTGGTACATTCTGCGTCACTTCCGGTGTGTGGTACATTCCCTTTCCGTAAATAATCTGTCATTGTAAATTTGTTTTGGGACTGGTAAAAGTGTTTTGTGTCTTGTTAATTTTTTTTATAAAATGTAAATTTGTTTCGTCCTTGGTAAAATCGTTTTTTCTATGGAATTGTGTCTTATGATAGGTAAAAATGTGTTTCAAAATGTAAATTTGTCTCAACTTCGTAAAAGTGTTTCACACTTTGTAATGTTGTTTTGCACTTCCCGGCCACCGTACATAAGTGGTCATCAATCTGGTGCAATCTGATCAAATGTGGATTTTAGCCTCCTATGGATGTTGTTGAAAGTGGACAAGCTCAAAAAACAACTTTCAAATCCCGTTCACACCTGAATATTGTCCACTTGTAATCAGACTGATAGAAACATAATACCAGATGTAAACAGAAACAATGACATTTGTCATTAATCAATCTATGTACTATGACATGTAAAACTGGAATATTCTAAAAGTAGCTAGTGTAAACCCCTTAAACATTGCCTTATTCACAATAAAGTAAATAATTAGATTATTAATGTCTGTAAATACACCCTATTGAATTAGTTTGGAATTGGTTCGTAAAATGACAGATCTGGAGCTGAACACACTGGTAAACAAGAGAAAATGAAAAGCTGAGTGGAATGTGACAATTGTATTGATGATCTCTTCTCTCTTTGAGCAGAGAATAATGATGCTCTGATCAACGGATGCGTTTTTCCGTCTCTCTGTTTATTTGATCAAACCTGATTGGACTGGGGAAATGAATCTGGCAGCAGCTTTGAAAACAACCTGAAATAATTTGAGCTATTCTCCGGAGTTTCGTGAATGTTTTGAATGTGTTTAACAACAAGATTTGTGCCCAAAGGATATTCGCGTGTTCAATCAGAAAATGTTTGTGTAGTGAAGATAGATAAAGCCTATCAAGTGCATGAAGCGTTCCTCTACATAATAGCAAATAACAACACATCTGCGGGTTCCTGCGAGAGATGAGAACGCACACTCGATTGTCTCCACAGCAACAGATTACACGTCAGAAATTTAAACATCTCCCTCTCTGTTGTGAAAACTAATGAGGGTGATTACACACGAAGCTGAAAAAAAATCAAATGATTAGTCCTCTGAAACGCATAACAGAATTCATTTACAGAAATCTCGCCCGCTTTGAGCAAGTTAATTGCATCATATTTGAAGAAGTCATCTCATGCTTATTTCCTCTTGAGTTTCATTTCGGGATCTATTTTCATCGCCTGTAGTCTTTCACACTTCAGCGTGACACCAATTATATCAATAAACAAATAAAACTAAAAATAATATATTTGCAAATGGCAATACCAAGTGTCTTTTTGCAGCATGTAAAACATAAGTCAAATTTCTCCATTTAAAACACTGATTATACTATAGTACTGTTGCTGTTTGTCACATTTTTTACCATAGTCCTGTTTTAAAATGTCCATACTGTGAGCCTCAGACACGATTGTTATTTTTTTTTCATGTAAATTCATTCATTCATTCATTTTGCTTCGGCTTAGTCCCTTTATTCATCAAGGGTCGATACATCTCTATCTGTCTCTATTGTCAAGTTTAATTATAATTTAGCCTTTATCCACATCTCGTAAGCAAGAAAAGGTTAACGTCTGATGGGTTTATGTTTGTCTATGTTCCGCGTATATCATGCTGAGTGTATGTGTTTGTTTGTAAGTGACAGCTGCATGTCAGAGCGGCGCTCATTAATATTCACAACACGATCCATATACGGTCAATTACGGACCTTCTGATTCTAGAGTTTTTTTAAGGAGTAATAAATGGCCATAAAACCATTTCTGGAGATTGTTTGAACTTACTGAAGCCATAAACCTACTATAGATGTCAGAGAACAAATTGACAGATTAAACCAATGCAGTGGCGGTTCTAGGGGGGGTCAGTGCCCCTGTGTCAATAAGCTTGGCCCCCCCTCTGGCCCTCCTATATTTCAATAATATCATGCATATTTTTGTGTCAAAACGCCACGGAGAAGCGGGATCAGTCATCACTGATCACCAGTGTTGCCAGATGTAGCTGACAGATTCCAGCCCAAAAACTATCCTAAACCAGCCGAAATGCACATACATCCATGCAATCGAAGTCAAACCCGTCCAATCTGGCAACACTGACTGAGGCCTCTATAGCGGGCTCTCGGTGTCGCGCGCACTCGCTCTCTGTCAGTGACGGTGCTGCACACATCAGTTTCCCGCACTCATCAAAATTTAACACCCAAATTGACACAGGTAATAAAAAGATTCAGTCATGTTCATGTTCATCAAAATGTCCACTGTTGATTATATTAGACTTCTGTTTTCAATAGCGATTTTAACACTTTTAACAGAGGAAGTCCTCGGCTATGCAGAGGCTATAATTAATCAGAAATTGAGTGTACATAGTTTTACGTTAAGAAATGCAGTCTTGAATTTACAAACAGTCGGCAAGTACCGGAGAACAGATGTAACACATTGATTAAATTTAATTTTCAGTCACGCTCATGTAAAGGTATAACATTCAACTCGTTTAGTTTTGCCTTCATCCATTTTTGTTTTCAGTTGTGACATCAAGCACGAGTCTTCAAACACATGATTATTTACAACACGCTTTTAAACATAATAGTTCAATTTCTAATAACTACTTTTTTATCTTTCCCATGGTGACAGTCAGTGCATAATATTTTAGTTATTTTGCAAGTTGTATTCAGACAAAGTCCCTTTAAGTATTCTGTAGTCTTTGATTCAGATTAAAGTGTAATTTAAAGACTTAAAAATTTAGAATAATTAGTCAAGTTATTGTATAACTGGTTTGTTGTGTAGACAATCAAAAATATACAGTAAATATTTTTTAAGGAGGCTAATAACACTGACCTTAAAATAGTAAAAAAAAAAAAAAAAAAAAACTGCTATTATTCAAGAAATTAACTAAAGAAATAGGACTTATTATGACTCCAGAATATGTTTTGTTTGTTTGTTTTATGGGAAATACTGTGAAAATCTCTTTGGTTTGATAAAGATCTCGTGGAAAACATTATTTTAAGTTAACGGGAGAGCAAAAAAGTTGACTTCAACCGCATCTGTTAAAGTTTACAGGTGCAAAAATGTGCCTTAATCAACTTGAATGTTAGAAATGTCTTATCCTGCTACAATACAAAGTTACTTGTCTAATAAATTAACATGGAAGATTATTTTGAGTTTAAGTTATTTAATTAGCTGGTTTATGAAGACTGCAGAGTGATACATGAAAACAATGACTTCGAATAATTGTTTAAGTAGTTTGTGATGTATGTTAAAGTGTGCCCCCTAAAAGTACCCCTACCTGCCGGCACCTATTTTACCCGTTTTAAGAGATGTAAGATAAGCTTATAATCTCCAGAATGTGTTTGTAAAGTTTCAGCTCAAAATACCCACCAGATTATTATTATACAATGCAGAATATGCCAATTTGGTGTCTAGGGACAGTGTAGCTGTTTTTGTTGCCTGTGGTTTTAAATGCAAATGAGCTGGTTCTCCCCGCCCACCATTCCCACTTGCGTGTCTGCTTCTCATGCCTTACGTCAGATGAACAAGAGTCAGTGATAGAGACAGACACGAATGAAGCTAAAATACAGCTCAGCTCATTAGTCAAAAAGACCAAGTAAGTTTATGTACAGTATTGTATTTGTGGTGTTTATTCAAGCCTTTCTGAAATGATGAGTCACATACAAATGCCATATGCAGTACACGCATGGCACACACACATATGCGCGTTTACTGACACCACGCGGCCATAGTAAGTATTTATGTTAAGAAATACATATTGATTTTACTGTTTTTCTTACAAACATGCGCCGTTTTAAAACCTTTTAAACTTATAAAAACTAATTCTTGGGATGCAGCTGATCATAGAGTTAAGCAGATATTGCAATCCCAGTTTTTTGGGAAGAATGTTCTGTGGACATGTTATACATGTTATTATGGAGACATGGCTCCTTTAAATCAATTCGGTGGGCGGAAAAAACATCACTCCTACGTCATGTTGCGGGGGGGCCTCAAAATCACTGGGATTGAGATCCTATTTTAAATGAGACTTGTTTTGTTTCTATCACTCCAATATGACAGTGGACACACTATACCATGGCTTGTCAAAGTCCGAACTCCAGTCCGGATCTTGACCGCAAGTATATTCAATCCGGACCTGACTCCATTTCATATTGCAAGATCATGCATAAAGGATTCAAATTGTGGATTTCCTTCATTGACAAATGCATAAACCTTCTAAGTTTGTAAAAAAAAAAATTCAATCTAAAGCAAAATATTCACATTTTCCTGAATGTGTGTCATGACATCCAGTGATCATACGAAACTTCATGTGATCGAGCGGGCAAATATCGCAGACGCGCCTGCTTTATCGTACAGCAGCGAAGCGATCATTTGAATAGATGGAGATGTCAGTCTCACTGAAAAGAAAACTTGATGATGAGAACAGAGAGTTGAATGGACAGATTAGTATGCGTTTATTTTGCCACAAGCCAGCACAAACCATTCTGCTTGATTTGTAATGAGACAATTGCAGTTATAGATAACAGCAGTATCCACAAAATACAGATAAAAAGATCGCAAAACTACAACGCCTAAAATTTTCATTACACACCTTTTGTATTTTTTACCTTTTTTTGGAGAGGGATGCAGACCTGGTGCAGTTCCTATCTGAGCTGCATGCAATGCTTTTTAATGCCCACGCCTAACCCTACCCCTCACAGTGATGTCACTAGCTCCACTGACTGCATTGTGTCTGACACAGCATCTCTGAGATAAGCAATCTCTAATAGTGTTGTCTTGTGATGCATTTTATGGATGTTTATTACAGTAAAAACAAGTTATGTAATATCAATTGTTCCGGATCTTTGACCTTCATAAAATTCAGATTTGGAGCTTTTAATGTAGACATTGAGAACCCCTGCACTATAGCTACACACAAATCTATCCAAACAGCTTACAAAAGTTGATTTTGCATCATAGG